>VYZU01055473.1:38612-79697 GCA_013401355.1 Ceyx cyanopectus | reverse complement strand
GATTTCTGCGGGCTGCAGGATTAGGTGTGTAAGCTCTGCTGAAAATGGTGCACATACATCACATCTCTACTATCAGAGGCACATGCTGGCTTTCTCTTGCATTGTATTTCATAGTGGTGGGCATATTCAATGGGTTTAGTAAATAATCTTTACTTTCAGTAGATGGGCTCCAGAGGTAAGAATACAGGTAGAATAGAGGCCATACCTTTCTGAGTTGACAGACATACAGAACACTGAATTTCCCTCGATTAGTGTTACTGCAAACCCTGAAAGGATTAACAAGAGATGTCATGGTGTGTATTTTACATGTATTCTGCTACTATAGGTGCCTCTGAGCACTGACATGATAATATAATGTGGGGGGCAAAGAGATGTTTTGAGATACTGGTGTGTAGGCAGGAAACAGCTTTTCTTGCAGGTGACAGCAATGTGCCTGTGCTGTGAAAGTGAGTCCTTTTGCAGTGGTATCTAAAATTGAAAGTCAGACTGAGTCCTTGTTGAGATTGCCCACATGCCAGACTACCATCCTTTTCCAGCTGGCTTTCTGCAAGTACCTGGGGTCTTGCAAAGTCACATCCTATTATTTGTCAGCCATGAATCATCATTTCTTTTAACTGGCTAAATTGAGGAGCACGGTGCAGGGCGAATGACCCTTGTTAATAAGGGCAGATGGGTTGAAGTAGTGGGTCACTTTTTATCCCTAGCCTGCAAAACTGGCTTGACAGCAAACAGCAATCTTATGGATCTTCTTCCTGTGTTCCTGGAGGGAACCATCTTACTCTTCCCATTGTAGTTTTTGAAATCTTTATTGCTGTAAATCCTACAGGCACTGGGTAAAAAGTTTAATTCTCACCAAGATGCCTGCAACGTAGCAACCAAAGGATAATAAGGCTTCATATTAACTGTGACATGTATTGCAACTGTCACACAGAGCTCCTCCTCTCCTGCATGAGTGGTTAAGGAGAAGCTGGACATCCCACTGATCTATCACCCGAGCATCTTGCTCCTGTCTTGGGTATCCTTGGGCCATTTTCCTTCCAGGCTGGCGGTTGGTAGTAGGAGATCTACGGGGGTTCATCATCATCTGAATCCAGTAGTTGGGGTTTATATCTCTGTGCTCACTGCCCTGTTGCTCCATCCACCCNNNNCCCCCCCCCCCCCCCCCCCCCCCTCAAAAATGAAATAAAATAGTGTTTTATGCACTTGCTGGAAAATAACTGTGTGGGAATGGAGACCAAAGACCTCTTCTACCCCTCCTAATGATCCATTGGGCTGGAGTGGGGACCTACTTCAGTAGTCTTAACCTTACTGGTTTCTCCAGATCAGAACTCCGAACGAGGAGCTGTGCTTTGTCAGCCTAAAAAATGTTTTGCCAAAGCTGGAGTGAAGAGATCAGTGGTTTCAAAACCCTGCCTCAGCACTGCCTGGGTGATTTGGAGAGGGGAAGGTCGTGTAAGGTACTTGGCAGAAGCTGGGACGTGCATATGGGGGAAGACTCTTTGTTTCTGCCCACAATTGCCTGCTCTGGCAAACGCAGCAGCAGGTAGGGTCCTGGCGGGGGGTGAAGGAAGGGCTGTGGCCATCACCCCTCACCAGGCTTTGTCTGCCATGCAGATTAGGTGGAGGGCTTTTCTGCCTCCACGTTGCTAGGCTCTTCCCCCCTGTTGACTTGATGGAGAGGCTGAGGGGGGTGGGAGGGAGGGACTGCATTATATTGTTTCTTTGAGTTGTTTTTTTTCCCCCCTCTATGGGGAGATGGGCTTGATCCACTGGTTTTGGATTTCAGAGGCAGAAGGCAAGACATGACCAGCTGGTGTCTTGAAATGGCACAGGTGCAATGGCTGCGGGAGGGGGGGAGCCAGGAATAATTACAGGTTTCTGAAGCATCAGGCTTTGCCTGAAAAGGGCTCATCGAGAAACTGCTCTTTATGGAAAATTAATGGTGAAGCTGGAAAAAAACTGTCAGGCCCACTATTGTTGTCATGGGGTAGTGATGCTTTAAAGGAGCAGCACCTCCTGCTTGCCTCCCCTCTCCGGGCAGCCTGGAGCTGGTCCACAGCTTTCTGATCCCACAGCAATTGAAATTTCATGTCTCTGTCATCAGATTTAATGGCCTTGAGTCCCTGTCTCTCTTTCCACACCTCCCTTTCCACCACTAATTTGTGATTATGCTTGCTCTTCCCTCTGGAAGCCTTTTATTTCTTAGGCCCTTAAACCCATTGTTACTCCAATGGGTGGAGGGTAAGGGGCCTGAAAGCCCAAATTACATGACAGGCAGAATTCAAAAGCATCACCTCTCCTGATGGTTGGGGTTGTTCCTGGAAGACTGTGGGGCACGTTGGAAGGCTGTTCCCCAAACCTGTTAGGATTCATCTGTGGAGAAACCAGATCCCCAGCTAAAGCCATTCCCATGGTCCCAGAAATGCACTTTAAAAAGAAAATGTAAAGATTGCTTAAGGCGAAGTACTAACTGGTGAGTGTACCCCCTCCAGGCTTGTGTGCAGATGCATTGTGCATATAGTGTCATGGCTCTGAAAATAACCTACATGCTAAAGTATAGCATGTCTCAGCTGCAGATATTACCATTCTGTCACTTCCATCTCTACAGCTCAGGTCCATAATCAGCTATTACTTAAAAAAGAAACAGCAGGTAACTGGCTGTTAAGTTCTGTGGTGAATTCAGAAAGTCATTCCACCACATTGTATCTGCAGCCAGCAGTGCTGGGTACATGGAAAACACTAATCTGGAATTACCTGGCAGCTTCTAGAGATCTGTGAGTGGGGCCTTTACGTGCCCGTTGATGGGACCTTTGTACCCAGAATGCAGGAGTCTCTGTCACTCCTCTGGTCATAGGAAGCTTTAGCTTCTTGATCAGATGCTGGACTCTCCAGGTTGAGATGTAATTGGGTGGCCAGCTCCCATAGGCTGAAATTTTTTACCTAAAATGTGTTTTGTAATATCTCTAGAAGTATCCTCTGAGGAGTAATTTTTAGAGGTTTCTTTAAAGTATTAAAACATCTCTTTTTCCAAGTGCTGTAAAATCACAGTGGTGATGTGAAACCAGCTAGCCTTTCAGGCAGTGAGAAATGAAAAATAGTGCTAATAAACTCCATTAAAAGCATCTGAAACTACAGCAAATGGTTTTCTATAAACAGTAAAAGCTTATAATGTTGGTCATGGAGAACACTGGTCAGCGTGGTTGTGCCTGGAGGCTTTTATTGGAGGTAGATCAGGGCACCTCATAATAAGGTACATTCAGATAGGAGGCTCAGCCCATCCTCATGCTGATGATCACTGCTGAGGAGGTGCAGGAACATGTTTTATGTGACAGCCTCTTTGGCTGCAATTTCACCTACTTTTTAATAAGGTGCTTGTTTATGTTTGCTTGCAAGTCTGGTGTCCTGTGCACAGGAAGCCCCTTTTCACCAGATGTGCCAAAAATCCTGTAAAACTGACAGTAGGTCCCTTTTTCTTTCACATCTTCCCTTCTCTCAGGACTTCTAAACAAACTGTGGTGTCACTGGAAGTTTGTCTTGTGTCTTAAAATGCTACACCTCAGTGTTGTACTGTTTTAGGAACAGATTGGGCCTCAGCAGACCAATCTGTCTTTGCCCCTGAGTTAATTTTGGAGCAAAAGTGAATGTCTGTGAAGGAAGAGGAAGCAGCTCTTTGGAGAGGTGGCTCTTTGTACATGGCCAGGTGATGGAGCTATTAGGATAGTTTCATATGGATATGACTGTTGGCCAAACTGCACTTAAAGTTGGGAAATGGCTCTTATCCATGGGACAGGGTTTCATCAAAATATAGTGGATGGTTTCTGGTTGTCCTATATTCCCTTCTGCCATAACATCTGCTGCTGTATGTTGATATTCTTACACTGTCTCGGAGCTGCATCAACAAGTGCCAAATCCAGCCATTTCCCAGAATGGGACCATCTCTAGAGAAGCTGCTGATGTGCACGAGTGCTGTCTTTAATGGCTCTGGACCACTTTGTTCTCCTGCCCTAGGTGGGAGCTATGCTGTATTCTTTAACAGTGTTTTCTATCTCTGCCCTTTCCCTTCCCTTCCTGCAGACATGCCTGGAGTTGGAGCGATACCTTCAGACTGAACCACGGAAGATCTCTGAGACTTTTGGTGAGGATTTGGACTGCTTCCTTCATGCCTCCTCAGGCCCAGATGCAGAGGACAACATCCGACGGCTGGACCCCATCCTTTTGCCGGTGGAGACGAGTACATGTGAGAAAAGCACCAACATGGACATTATCCTGTCCCGGGATAAGCTGCTGTCTGAGACGTGCCTCAGCTTGCAGTCCACCAGCTCTTCCACAGAAGGCTACACAGCCGTCAACCAGGCCCAGCTCAATGCAGTGACCTCATTAACACCCCCCTCCTCTCCAGAGCTCAGCCGCCACCTGGTCAAAACCTCACAGACTCTCTCGGCGGTGGATGGCACGGTGACGTTGAAACTGGTGGCCAAGAAAACTTCGCTCAGCTCCGTCAAAGTGGGTGTAGCAACAGCAACGGCGGGGACAATAAAAGGCGGGCAAAGTGACAGTGAACAAGGAGGTTCGGGGGCAGAAGCATCCCCAGAAAACAAGAAGAGGGTCCATCGCTGTCAGTTTAATGGGTGCCGCAAGGTTTATACAAAGAGCTCCCACTTAAAGGCTCACCAGAGGACTCACACAGGTACTTGTGTAGGGTGCTTCTCTCGTCTTGTCCTCCTGCCACCTAACCTTAACCATCTTCTTTTATTCTCATTTAGAAAAGAAAAAAAAATCTCCTGAAAGTCCAAGCTTCTATCTATGAAAGAGGGCAGTGGAAGTATTTGATAGGACAGCAAATGTGCCCACTGTTCAGTAGGACAGAGGAGTTAATCGTTACCATTAACCTGTCTGGGGGGGGTCATAAGTCTTATGGGGCTTGATGCAGAGTAATTTTGGGATACCTTAGGGATGCAGATGCTACATTCATTTTAAAACTGGGAGTATGCCAGTTTGGCTTTTTGGCACTCAGTTCCCTGAGAAGACTTGAAATATCTTTAATCTAATGGTTATTGCTTCCAACAGAAAATATTGAGTAGGTTTATGTTGCCTTTTGTACAAGGGAAAGAGAAATATGTGTTTCAGATCTCAGATATGTGGTTTAGGTATAATATGTTCATGAGAGAGCACATGGGTAGGTGTAGGTATGGAGGTATGCAGATGGACATACCCTTAGAGACTCCTGATTTTTTACTTCTGTGGTGATAAAATACAGTGGGAACAAATGGAAGTGTGACTTGGAGTTTGAATGGAAGTGTAACTAGAGAGGGGATAAGATGTATGGAAAGATGTCAGGCTGTTATTTTGAGTAATATTTACTAATGTGGCATCTAAGCTCCTTGATATGTGCCGGAGTGGCTCAGGTTTGGCTGGTCAGGATCCTCCCCTCTCCTGTCACTTGTTCATGGTCCCCTGTAGCTTTTCATTGGCAGTAATAGCCACGCAGGTCTTTTCTTTGTTCTAAGCTTCACATGTGATGAGAGATGATAAATTCCCATTAGCACTGTCTTATCATGTGGTTATTCTTGTATCCAGAGGGATTGCTGTAATCAGTTTTCTCAATTTTACTGTAAAATGTGTGGTCTCTTATGATAACTGCACATTTAATTCACGATCTTATCATGCAGGCAGATTCCTAGAAGCGAGGTTGTTCTTGCAAGGTAGAAAATAACGTGTTGGACCTGTGTAGTAAATCAAACAAATGTGTGGGTTGTTAAGAGAGCTGCATCCATCAAATACTAGGCAGCCCCGTAAAAGCTACATGGTCTGAAGTATAAATCATATTAAGACATAAAAGGCATTGGTTTTGATCGTTTTAAATGGTCTTTCTAGTGCTTTTGCTGGGGATAGCCACCTTGCCAGTAGTGACCTCACTTGTGATTCAGTGATTTGGAAGCCAGTGAAAGTAGTGCAGTCATTTTTAAATCTGCATCTGCAGCAACACGTTCAGGAGGCTCCTTGTAGCACCAGTGCCACGGCGAGGCTGGACCCCCCTAGGGCCATCCAGGGGCATGTGCCAGCCAAGGTCTTCCAGCAGGTGAAGGAGATCCCATGAAGGCACAGCTGCAGGGTAAGAGCTGTTGACATAGTGGTCTTGTCTGTTCAGATGTGATCTTTGTGTTCCTCCTCGAGCTGGGAGTGATGGGCCTCACACAGCTCTTCCCAAAGGTAGTCAGGGATGTGACACGATCACCTAGGAAGGGTGAACTTGTGGAGTCTGGTTTTGTCACCCAGTAGGTGGGGATGTGAAAAAGTGCCCTGCAAGAGCACTTGCAGAAACCACAACACATCTAAGATACTTCTGAACTCAGCCTCAAGTCTGGCTTAATTTTGTATCTGAGGTTGAAACCTGTTGTTTATCTGCCAGTTGCCGGAGGAGAAGAAAGAGTGAGGTAGAGAAGATTTTCTTCATCAAGATGCCAAGAAGCCTTTATTTATTAATTTACAGCTCTTTTTATACCCTTTTAACTTCAATTGGACAAGAAGTCAGCCACCCCCTGGGTGATTGGCTGGGGTGCCACAACACCCATAGTCAAAACATCTTTCTGCTGTTTTACAAACAATTCCCAGGAAGGTCACAGCTGGTGAGAACCTTTGCAAGCCCACAGGAAGGAAAATTCCATGCAGTAGTATTTTAACATCCACAAAAACCTTTCTTTCAGTAACACCAGCATGTGAGATTTTCTGCTTTATATCTAATCCATGACAAACATTTCTCACTGTCCCTGTGATCCTTCTGTTGAATAGCCTTAGACTTTACATAGTGCTGTTGAAGAGCATGTGTCTGCCCATCCACACCATTTACTATAGGTTATTGGGAAAGCAGGAAAGTAGAAGACAAGAGGGAATACAAACCTGGATGAGGAGCTTTCCTGTCTTTGCTGCCATATAACCACCCTGCACCTGACCATATCCTGGCTGTGCATATGTGATGGAGCAGGTAGGCATTTGGCTCCCATTTTTTCCCTGTGGAAAGCAGGTTGTCTAGATATCTTTGAACATGAACATCCTGGGAGAAATCTGAGTGAATCAAGGGGAGAGGTGTGATAGGTTTATGCAAGTAGCTTATTTGAGTCCAAAGCACAAAGTCATTCAGACCTCTTCATCCTGCTTCAGTGTTCTGTTCCCTTAAAAACTCTGGCTGTTGGATGCCTTAAATCAGAGCTGTGCAATCAAGACATTAAATCTGTTCATGCTGAACTTTGCAGTGGGATTTCCCTGCAGGGAGCTCCTGCCTCCAGTAAAAGAGAGGGACAGAGAGGAATAGCTATGGAAATTTGGGACTGAATTATAAATGGCAGGCTGTCTCCTTTCCCATGCGTGCCTTCAGGGCTAGGGACAAGGAGCCCTTTTCTCCACTGGTGCTTTTTTTCATGCCGTGAGCCGAGTGTGCTGTGGGTGGTGAATGCACCTAGTGGTGCCAATGGCTAGTAGCCACTTGGCTTAGTCAGTGGCTGAACCAGAGGGTCTGAAATGATTGCAAGATATTTTCCTTTGGCTGGCAGTTTAAGTGTGTCATGAGGGAGCAGCTGCCAGTGCAGGCTCTGCGTAAAGGGTGCGAGTGCCCTGGCGACAAAGAGTTCTCAGTGTGGGGTTCACAAGCAGGGAGGCAGATGCAGGCTGGTCACCCAACTTGCACGTGCAAAATCCTTTGCTGGATCAAAGGGATTTACTGCAGTGCATGAAAACAAGCAAACCATGGACGGGGGAGCTGGGGGGCCGCAGCGGAAGGAGGATGCATTCCTTTCGTTCATATGTAAGGCTGACCAGACAGATGCTGGCTGCTGTTCCTCATCCTGCATGATGAGCCAGGCTGGGCTGGAGGCAATACAGATTGATAGCAGCTTGCTGGTTTGGAGACAATCTTCTCTTAGGGCTTTACTTTGCTGGGGAGCCCAGAGACAGTCAGACTCAATGTTGTATGTGGTACAGCTCCTATGTTACTGTCTCGCATCTCATCTGTAAGAGAATCAGGACAGTGCTGTAAGGCCCATCAGTGGTTGAACTGGTTATAAAACCACCTTCTAGATGACCTTCGGAGAGGGGAAAAACAATAATCTGTGTGGGAGAGAATTTAATCTGGAAGGGAAAGGGAAAAATATTGTCTGGATGGAAAGGGAAATGAAAATATTTGAACGAATTCAAAGTAAGCTGGGCATCTAAAGTGAAGGGTGTGTAAAGGAGCTAAGAGCAGTGGTGGGACTATCAGAGGGCAGTAAAAAAGCCCTTCAGGGGACAAATAGCGACTGTGCCTCTAAGCAGGAGCAAAAGCTGAGCTGTAGGTGTGGAAAGACCATGCTGTCAATGTGAGTTTGAGGTAAAAACATCTAAAGAAAGAGCCACCAGGACTGGCACGGTTATCCCACCCTAGCACATTCTCAGTTATTCATGGAGCAGACATCGGTACAAACAATGACATTTGTCTCTTTTGAGAGGCAGAAATTTTCATCCAGCTTTTTACACATGCGAGGAGATGAATTGCCAATGTAATGGAGAGTGGAGAGGGAAGGAATTTGAAGGAGTGCAACCCATGTACAGTTATCAGTGCTTCCTAAATTAGAAAATTGGCTATTGCTGGGAAGAGTCTGGGTGCAAGCAAGTCAGAGGAGTGAGCTGGCCTGTGACCTATGGAAAGATTAATCATGGGATGTGGCTGTGTCTCCCAGATCAAAGACCTCTGGAGGAGATTTTGAGCTCCTGACCATGCTATTCATATCAGCCTTCCTTGCAGCAATGTGCAGGGGAAGAAGGTGTGAGGTGGTGTGAGTGCTTTCTGGCCAGAGATAAAGCATCCCATAGAAACTGAAGAAGAAATCCTTAAGATTGGGATAGTGATAAAAAATGACCCCTAGGGGCTTCTGCTGGTGATTCCATTTTATGAGTATCAGATTTGGGGGTTTTGTCTTTATCCATCTAAAACCAGGATCTGATACAAACTAAGTCTGAGAAACAGCAGTTGGGCACCTCACATCCTATATTTCACATCTAAATTTCTAAAGCCTAAAAAAATGGGAAATACCCATTATTACCCATCTGTAAAAAGATGTTATGAGTCTACATGCAGCCTTAAGATAGCACTTAAATAAATGGTGTTTGTTTCGCATTGTAAGGACAACTTATTTTAAATTATATAGTTCTTTGATCCAAAATGCTGGGTGAGAGTAACTAAAATAAACAAATCCACCCTACAGGAAAACAAATTACTGCATTTGCAAAAAAAAAAAAGCTACTGAAAAACAAACAAACAAAACCCACAGGAGACACAAGAGTATTAGAGCATTAATGAACAGGAAGGTTTTTGAGATGGAATTTAAAGCAAGAGAGACAAGCTTTCCCAAAGTATTGGAGGTAGAAGAGAAAGCATCTAAAATTTGGAAATAGTTGGAAAAGACCAAATTGAGGAGATTAAGCTAGATGATAAAGAAAATTAATACAAAGTAAAGGAATAATAGAGAAAATAAAGACTCATCTGTGTCAGTGGTACTACATGAACAGGAAGCTGCAGTGCTGTATTATGTTAAATGTCATGAACAAAAAGACAATTAAGGGAAAGAAAAAACAAATAGTCAAGCACAGCACCAATTCTGCAGGATAAAAGGTTTTGAGTAATGACTTAGGGAAAAACTTTTGGGAAAGCAGTGTAGGTAGCCTAGAAGAAATGAAAGGCAAAGTCCAAGATTTTCTGTTGTACAGACATTGGTGGGTTTGTAGCAAGTCCCCAGCTCTGTGTGCAGCCCAGCAAGAGGGCACAGAGACACATGGAGGATGCTGAAACTCCCTTGGCAGCAGCTGAAACAACAGGTGAATTTGCCACCCAAAATGAGAGCAAGAGAAGAGGGATGTGTGAGGAAGACCTGCATTCAGGTCTGGATTTGCCTTGGGGTACAGTCACATTGCCAAATTGGACAGATGTGTTTTCTTGTGGGGTTGGTTCTTTGGGTAAAAACTTAACAATAGTTTATAAAAGCTGATTAAAATAAGCTCCACCTGATTATGAGCTCTTTAAAACTTTCTGGGCTTGAAGCCTCGTAGCCATTTGTCAAGTTGGAGGGGAGTGTTGTGATTTCACCATGGAGGATCAGAGCCTCACTTCATTATTACAGTGAGAGCTTAGACAGAGTAAATGAGCTTTGTGACCCTCCCAGGCAGCAGGAGGACAGGCCCTGCCAAGAGTAACCCTTGCCATTTAAAACACCAGTGGTGTTCATCCATTGCTTAGTTGCCAGTACCTGAATTCTTATTCCCGTGTTTCTGTTCCATCATTTGCCAAATCAATAGCAGTTTGTTAGAATGTTTGGGTTTGAAAATATAAATAGGTATCCTTTGTTTGCTTGTTTGCCATGTGAGATGATTTTTGGCACAAGGGTGACCTAGAAAGTGTTGTTTGCTATCTGTTCAGCAGCTGTGGGAGGGAGAGTGCAGGCGCCTCCAAGTGTTATGGCAGACTGCCTCAGCAAGGCCAGAGGAGCAATCTCCAGTTTGTCCTCCAGTGTTTTCTTTATACCCATCCACCCCTTATCAACATCTGGGAGGCACCTGGTGAGGGGGGAACAGTAAGCATCACAGAGAAAGAGGTGAAGAAAAAAACATCAACTTTTCTGCCAGTTTTCCTTGGTGTTTCTGTTGTCCCACACTGGATACAAATGGCAGGTTAACAACTAGAAGCTATTATTTTCTTGTCCATTTGCCCAAAACACTGGAACTTCTGAAGTATTTGAGGCCTGAATCAGAGATGTGTGCTCAGAGCTGCTGTTTTAGAGTACAGTGGGCTTGCTGGACAAGGAGAGCCGGAGCAGGCTGGGAGAGCTCAATGCTAAGGGCAGGAAAAGCCAAGTGCTTATCTCAAAAGCAGGTGCTGTCTTAGGCCCTTCCTAAACATAGTGTGTTCCAATTCTGGGTCACTTCTGGGCAAGCAGCCAGGAGCCTGAATGGGCCTATCCTTATCCAGAGCTTGCTTTTCACACCCTGTGCAGATGTGGTCCCACGTATTTATGTACCTGCAGCAGCAACCTGCAAGCAGGAGTGGATGAATTACGAGGCTTTGTGGAAGCTGTCCTTAGTATGGTGGAGGTGTCTGTGCTTCTGCCAGGTGTGGTAGGGTCCCAAATAAAACCATGGGAACCATACAGCACAGACCAGATGTTAGTAGATAGAACAGCCAGGCCTGCATTAGCACTAGGGTTAGTGGCTGAAAAAATGCACTTCAAGATAGTTAAAGGGTAAGCTTATGAGGAGAGAATGCAGGGTGAATTTAATAAATAAAGTTGTCTTTGTTTTGCTACAGTTTTGGAGAAAGTATATTTGTGTCTTCTGAAAACTTCTGTCTGACACCACACTCAAAAGGCAGTTGGTTTCCACATGTCAAGCAGTGAATGGTAAAGTGCTGCTGGAGATTGAAATTAATGAGAGACAAGACGTCAAGCAAGGGCAAGTTCAGAGATTAGTGCAGCCATTTTGGACAGGGGAAGACAAGATACTGCTTGGGACCCGTGTCAGCCACTGCTCTCTGGAAGTGACCAAAACCTTTGTGTCCCTGCAGAATAAAATCTTTCCATTGGTCAGCTTTATACATGATAAGAAGGCTTAAGAAGAATTAAAAACCTCTAAAACATTGCAGGCCAGTTCAAAATCCCAGCAATCCCCATTTTAGATAGGCACCCAACCATTGCCTTGAGCAGATTTGTTCCTGAAGGTTTGGCCTTCAAAACACGGGACTGAAAACTGGGGATTCAAAAACTGGGGATTCAAAAACTGGGGATTCAAAAACTGAACCCTGACAAAACATTTTCAGGCGTGTTAGCTAAGCTCATGATGACAAGCATGTGTTTCAAGATAAAAGCTGATCCCCGGCCGAATTCTGAAAGAAAGGTGTCCTCACAGTATGGCAGTGCACATCCAGAGGCTTAGTGGGGATTTATTCCTTCCTCCGGTACATCTGGGCTCTTACCACTGACAGGGAGAACTTAATAGATTAGTTGGACAATTTCACAATGTCATCCTATTTATGATGACCATAAGCAGTCATTAATGCAGCAGAAGCTTGTATTAGTTCTTGGAAATGGCTGTTAAGATAACACAGGCTTGCACATCTGCATGTCTTTTTGTTCAACACGTAGCTGCATGGAACTGTATTATGGCTACTTTTGCATAAACTTCCATGTGGACGTTGTCTTGTTGGTCACCTGTCACCTTGCAAAGCTTTTCCTTCTTCAGAGTGAAATTTTCCACGTTTGGTCTTCTTCCAGTGAAGTTACCATTTGTTATTTTAGAAGTTGGAGGAAAAATACTTGTTTTTCAGGAGAATGTGGCATGTGTATTGGGGAGGGGCAGGAAGAGCTGTCTTCAGTGTAACAATTTCAGCTAAAAACTTGGCCTATGTAATGGAAAATAGTCTTTAAGTAGAAGACTTCTATCTGTGAGTATCTGGGTAAAAATTAACTTTGACTAAGTTATGATCTGTTATAAACTTGACTTTCATATGACTGTGGTACCCATGATACAATTATATCATTAATTCTTTGCAAACCCCATAGAATCCCAAAAATTTTCCTGGGCTTTGTTTGGCTTTTAATGTGTGTTAGGAAATGTGTTTTTTTCAGAAAACCTCTTCGTTTTTTTTTTCTCCCTGAAGATGCAGCATCACAGCAGCAATGGAATTTCCTAGTACATTTGTGTCCTTTAGTTACACTCATCTGTCAGCATGAATGACTCTGGGTGGTCTCCAACCGGGTGGTTGTTACCTCCCTTAGAGCTAAAGACAGGTAATTATTTGTGCTTTTTCCAAAATCCAGGAGAGGAAACTTCTAGCTGGTAAAATTAATTAATTGTACTCGTTGCCTTGTGCTCTGGAGACCAGGCTGCTGGGTCACCAAGGTTTGCTGAGCAGTGTTGCCAGGACCTTTCTGCTGAGTCCTGCTCAGTGTGAAGCAGCAAGGAGCTCCAGCGCTGCAGAGCACAGCCTGCCATGTGCAGGCCCAAGACAGGGAGAAGGCACCAGGAAAGGTGGGTTCCCCCCAGGAACATCACTTGCCTGTTGCCCTATAGGCAGCCCTTCCCTGACACCAGGGCAGCCTTCACTGGGAGAACTTGGCAGTGTATTTTTTAAGCCCAAACATGCAATTGCCTTTCTGCCTCCATCCCCAAATCAAATCCAATATCTAAATGAATGAAATTATCCTGTGTCATCTTCCTTTGGGTTTTTTTGTTGTTGTTATTAACACAACTGGGAAACAAGAAGGAATGTGTGTTATTTTCCTTTTACATTTTATTCCTGTGCTCGCTCTGTCTGTCAGCATCATTTTTTTGGTCATCTTGTACAGATTTTTTAGTGGCAAAAGGGAGGAAATTAAATGACACTTGAACGGTGAAAAACATCAGCACTGTAATGGTTTGAATAAGCAAAACCCCATGTTCATTAGCAAAAGCATGGAGCAAAAAATATTTAAAAGGTTAGCATTTGGAAAATTGGGTTCTCTGTTCCTTTCTTTTTTTTTATGCCTTCTGGCCCCTGAACATGTGTCGTACATTTCACCTGGAATGTTTGCCTTTAATTTTTGCCTGAAATTTCTCAGAAACTCTTGGCATAAGTCGTGGTTGTCCAAAGATCATCTTTGAAACACTGCTCCGGGTGGTGTAAATATGTGCCATGCCTCACAGAGAACTGTCTTCATTCTTCATCTTCTGGGATAACATACAGAAAACAAAGGGGAAAAAAATAGACTTCAGGGTCCTGGAAAAGCCTGACCCAGTGAACTGTTGATTTTTTTTCCCCTTTTCATCTTTCTGCCACCGCTACCTCGTCTTTGAGCTTGCAGAGCTCCACTGAATCTAAAACTAAAAGCCCTTATTAGAAGAGATTTTTTCTAAAGTTCTTGCGGCTCCTCTGGGGACCGAAGCAATGGCAGCTGAGCTGCGGTGGGGGTGCAATTAGGGCAGGCAGCGAAGGCTCCACGGCGGGGTGAAGCAGGAGGAGAGGAGGGGAGGGGAGGAGCGCGGCAGCCCGGCCTGCGCAGCCTGTTACTAGGAGACCCCGGCACCACATGCCCGAGATGCAGGGTGCTAATGGGCCAGCCCGTGCTCGGGTACCGGCCCGACCTGCTGCACAGCTGGTGCTGCCCCTCGTTGCCAAGCAACTCCAGCCTTTGCTTTTTCCTTTTTTTTCTTTCTTTTTTTCTTTCTTTTTTTTTTTTTTAATTTTGAATTCTCCTCCTGACTCGCGTATTCTGGAGGCTTAATTGGGTAGTTCTGCTGCCGGTGTTGCTGCCGGGTGCCCACCTGGGCGTGCGGCTCCGCTGCTGTCCCCAGGGCCTGGGGCTAGGGGAGGATGTGCCGGTGCTGGCAGTTACCCGGGCACCAGCGCGGCTTGTGCGCCCCAGGCTGGCGCCGCTGCCCGTCCCCTGGCCCGGTTCCTCTGGAGAGGAGCCCCGGAGAAGGGGGTTGAAGGGGAGTGGTGTTTTGAAGGGCTTGTCATTCTAGCATGGCATTCCTCTCCACCTTCAGTGCTTGGCACGAATGCCAACGGGCAGTGGTTGAACGTTCCTCTTACGTGGAGCAGACATGGGAGGTTTCAATTTCTTTGCATGTTGTGTGCCTGCTTTGTTTTTATCTGGTTTTCAGCGAGGCAAGTGGGCTTTCTGGATGCATCTTAGGTGCTTGTGTGTAAGACATAATGCTGCAAAAATTGGGGGTTTGTGTCCTGAATGGCTACATGCTGAAGACTGCTGCTGGTTTGGTAGACAGCTTTGGCAAGGCCCTTAGAGGCTAAACCAGAATTCTGCAGTTTGTAGAAAGACTGATTGGAGACAGAGACTGGTTCTTAACCTCTTTTCCCCCATCTCTAATATAGACATGATCAGAGCCATCTCTCTATAAGGGCACTGCTGACCTTTTTGGATGAAAGGAGATGTACATTGTTCATGGCAATGTACTGCTTTTACACCTGATCATCCCTGCCCAGCTAAAAATAGGTAGAACTTTCTCACATTGTGTATTTCACAATCCTGTCACATTCTTCTTCTGCCCTGTACTGTCTCCTGACAGCTTTTCTCTTGTGCTTTGTCACCCTTTCAAAGGTTTTTCCATCTTTCCAGCAGGTGGCAAAACCAAGAATAAAATGGCCTTTTTTTTCCTTCTATTTTTGCTTTTTGGGTAAAAAGAATTGGTGAACCACTTAAGCACTAACCACTACCCCCCCCGCATTCCTTTGTAATAATAAAAGTAATAATTAGGCTTTATATTCTCCCAACAAAAATCAATTAGGAGTATATTGAGGAATGAAAAGCTCAGAAAAGTATCTGAAATTGATTTTTGTAATTAGTTTTACTGGTTGATGGGTTGCACACACATATGCTTAGATGTTAGCATTGATCTCCAGAGGATGTGTGTATTAAATAGCCTGCTCTTCCTTTTTGATAAAAAAGAGGTTGATGTCGTGTGCTGAACTGCAGCTGCTCACTGGCTTTTCTGTAACCTCCCCAGCAGAGCAGGTGCCTGAGCCATGTGATGTGAACTTGCTGTATCTCCTGTGAAACTGGGGATATTTAACAGGCAGCCAGTCGTGGGCTACTCCTGTGTCTCGTATTTGCCAGTGTTCACATGTGATGAGGGACGACAGGCAGGGGTATTAAGGAGACCTGTCTCATTAAATTGCATTTTTTCAGGGGTCCTTAAAACTGAATGTCCTTCTGCAACGTGCTTCTGTCAAATATCACGTAGCTCTTTTCATAGGAGGAGAAGAGTGACCAGTAACATTTTTCTCTCGTGCCATGTGCTGCATGCTGACGTTCAGCTAATTAGAAGAATGATGGCTCTGCTTCATTGGCATGCCACGTATGTAGCTTGTAAAGCTCTCAGGGACCCTTGGAGATGAAGAGAGCTACATAAATATAAAATATTGTTAATGTGATGTTCCACATTAGGCATCCCATTGTGCCATGGCAGGCTTTGTGATAAACTGCAAAGCAAATGCAAACGCCTGCCTGGTGTTTCTCTGCCAGGCAGTCTGGGGGTCTGCTTCTCACCAAAAGCTGCACCCACTTCTGCTGTTGAGTGACTTGTGTCTTCACCGATGACATCCCTGTGGGCATTGCCCCTGAAGGATGCCTTGGGCCATCCACAGTGGCACTGCTGCTCACTGCAATGCCATGGCCACAGTCACCAGCCTGGGAACAGCAGATCTCAGAAGGTTTTCTCAGAAAGGCTGGTAAGGAAAGTTATTAAAACACTCTCTTAAAAAGCCAGTGGAACTACTTGCTGTTTCACACATTTCTTCGCACAGCTTAGGCCCCCAGAGCTTCCTTGTAGGGGAAATACAGGTGAGAAATCTTGCATTTAATTCCTTTTTCAGTTGTAATTTGCAGTTTGCCTGGTTCTCCAAGAACACTAGTCTTAGAGCAAGTGTAGCTAAAGCTGTCTTTCAATATTTATTTTTAGACATGAGGCTTTTATAACTAGTTTTATTTTTGAATGGCTTTTAAATCACAGATTTTAAAAAGGAAGGAAATGCTTTGTGTTTATTTCATAAAACTTTTTTTTTTTTTTTTTGGTGGGCGGGGGTTCCCAAAGCTATATGCAAATAATTCATGGTGGATGAGAAAACAGTGATTTTTAAGGGCATGTTTCGGTTGTTTCCTAAAGACACTTTTGCATGCTAGTTTTGTATAGTTATGTAACACAAGCTCTTAAAACATAGTATAATAAATGTCTTACTTGAATGGCCTTCAAATATGCATGAAGACAGGATCTGTGTTTTTTTAGTTTTTTAAAGAGCTTTTGGCTAAATCAGTCACATTGACAAAAGGAGTCCCGTGACTGTACCATGTTTTAGTACAGAGAGTACCAGCAAGGATTTTAATTGTGATTCTCTTCTAAAGTTCATTGCAGGACTGGAGTCTTAAACTATCTGATTATTTTACTAAGTGCACTGTAATCAACATTATGTTTGTGGTGTGGTATTTAAGATGGGGTGCAGAGGAGGGGTAAGGAAATAGATATGGATCAATAATCATAATATCTTTGTTTACTGTTAATTCTGTAAAAATACAGGGTGAAACTCAAGCCTTAATGGGCATTTTCCCAATGACTTTGATGGAGCCAGGATTTCACCTCACAGCATTGCCAACTCTGTGATCTTCTCATGCACATCTCAAAATCTGGAGGACTTTCATCTTAAAGTCCCCCCCACTCCCAAAATCCAGGGAATAGAGAGCAAACTCCTTTCTCTGTATTTCATCAGAAATGTTTCTAGCCTGCAGGGTTTCAAATAGAAGTTTAAAATCATGGCCCTAGGTTATCTACAAAGCAGAAGGCAAATGATGTCTAAATAATATTGTTTTCATCTTGAAAATCTCATTATTTCTATGGGAGACTGGACTCGTGACTTAACCCTTGGGGTTGGCAGTAAATAGTGAGATATAAGCAAGATATAAAACATGGTCATTGTCTACTGTCTGTTGTTCATGACAGTGTCCTCAGCTGATCTCAGGTATGTGCCTCTGCAACTTAATGTTTCTACTGATCACTCTGTTGACGCAGACACTGTGAGATGTCTGTAGCAAATGTTGCCTTGCTCCTTGTACAAACAAAACACCCCTGGGACCTAGAAGGTTCCTGTGGGATGGAGGTGGCAAAGACAGAGAGTCTCTGGGTTTTGAGAAGCAGCAACATCCCCACTGCTGTGTTTTGTGAGGGAATATTTATTGTGAAGGCTTGTAGGGGGTTTACAATCTAAGCACATGTTTGAGAAAACCAAAACTGATGTGCTGTGTTTTGTGCCTGGAGACAAAGATACAGCTGGCTGCAGCTGAGCTGCTGGCCTAGCCCCTGTATGATCAAAGGAGAGAAATTCACCTCCAGTTCCAGGCTGAAGGGTCCATGTGTTGCACTCCCCACGTGCCTTTGCCTTTCCATTGACTAGAAAGAGAGCCATAGGTGGCTATTTCAGATCGTGGCTTTTGATGGCTAAAGTTGCCTGAGATGAAACTCACCAAGACTGGAAAATGGAGGGAGAAGTCCCCAGGACCAGTGTGGTGTCTCCTTCGCAGAAGCAGCCCAGTTCTATCAGTCATGTTTTTCAGGGAACCTAGTGTGTGTGTTCACCACACTAATGTTGCTAGGATTGTGTGCTTGGCTTTTTTGTGTTTTCAAATTATAATTTTTTTGGCTTTCAAGAGAAAGCAATACCAATTATTTATTTATTTTTGTGAACAGATGCCTAATGTTTAGATTCTTGTGTTTGTCTTAGTCATCAAAGGAATAGTGACCTGATTTCAGGGCTGCCAAAGTCTGATGGATTTTTGTTATGACTTGTAAGGTCTAGCTTCTCTATTGCATGTTTTCTTTGCAAACTTACAAAGGTCTTTGTCCTCCAGTCACCAGACGGGACCAGACTGGATGAATTAAAGAGGATGGAGGGCCAGACTGAAATGTNTTAGCCAAAAGCTATATGCAAATAATTCATGGTGGATGAGAAAACAGTGATTTTTAAGGGCATGTTTCGGTTGTTTCCTAAAGACACTTTTGCATGCTAGTTTTGTATAGTTATGTAACACAAGCTCTTAAAACATAGTATAATAAATGTCTTACTTGAATGGCCTTCAAATATGCATGAAGACAGGATCTGTGTTTTTTTAGTTTTTTAAAGAGCTTTTGGCTAAATCAGTCACATTGACAAAAGGAGTCCCGTGACTGTACCATGTTTTAGTACAGAGAGTACCAGCAAGGATTTTAATTGTGATTCTCTTCTAAAGTTCATTGCAGGACTGGAGTCTTAAACTATCTGATTATTTTACTAAGTGCACTGTAATCAACATTATGTTTGTGGTGTGGTATTTAAGATGGGGTGCAGAGGAGGGGTAAGGAAATAGATATGGATCAATAATCATAATATCTTTGTTTACTGTTAATTCTGTAAAAATACAGGGTGAAACTCAAGCCTTAATGGGCATTTTCCCAATGACTTTGATGGAGCCAGGATTTCACCTCACAGCATTGCCAACTCTGTGATCTTCTCATGCACATCTCAAAATCTGGAGGACTTTCATCTTAAAGTCCCCCCCACTCCCAAAATCCAGGGAATAGAGAGCAAACTCCTTTCTCTGTATTTCATCAGAAATGTTTCTAGCCTGCAGGGTTTCAAATAGAAGTTTAAAATCATGGCCCTAGGTTATCTACAAAGCAGAAGGCAAATGATGTCTAAATAATATTGTTTTCATCTTGAAAATCTCATTATTTCTATGGGAGACTGGACTCGTGACTTAACCCTTGGGGTTGGCAGTAAATAGTGAGATATAAGCAAGATATAAAACATGGTCATTGTCTACTGTCTGTTGTTCATGACAGTGTCCTCAGCTGATCTCAGGTATGTGCCTCTGCAACTTAATGTTTCTACTGATCACTCTGTTGACGCAGACACTGTGAGATGTCTGTAGCAAATGTTGCCTTGCTCCTTGTACAAACAAAACACCCCTGGGACCTAGAAGGTTCCTGTGGGATGGAGGTGGCAAAGACAGAGAGTCTCTGGGTTTTGAGAAGCAGCAACATCCCCACTGCTGTGTTTTGTGAGGGAATATTTATTGTGAAGGCTTGTAGGGGGTTTACAATCTAAGCACATGTTTGAGAAAACCAAAACTGATGTGCTGTGTTTTGTGCCTGGAGACAAAGATACAGCTGGCTGCAGCTGAGCTGCTGGCCTAGCCCCTGTATGATCAAAGGAGAGAAATTCACCTCCAGTTCCAGGCTGAAGGGTCCATGTGTTGCACTCCCCACGTGCCTTTGCCTTTCCATTGACTAGAAAGAGAGCCATAGGTGGCTATTTCAGATCGTGGCTTTTGATGGCTAAAGTTGCCTGAGATGAAACTCACCAAGACTGGAAAATGGAGGGAGAAGTCCCCAGGACCAGTGTGGTGTCTCCTTCGCAGAAGCAGCCCAGTTCTATCAGTCATGTTTTTCAGGGAACCTAGTGTGTGTGTTCACCACACTAATGTTGCTAGGATTGTGTGCTTGGCTTTTTTGTGTTTTCAAATTATAATTTTTTTGGCTTTCAAGAGAAAGCAATACCAATTATTTATTTATTTTTGTGAACAGATGCCTAATGTTTAGATTCTTGTGTTTGTCTTAGTCATCAAAGGAATAGTGACCTGATTTCAGGGCTGCCAAAGTCTGATGGATTTTTGTTATGACTTGTAAGGTCTAGCTTCTCTATTGCATGTTTTCTTTGCAAACTTACAAAGGTCTTTGTCCTCCAGTCACCAGACGGGACCAGACTGGATGAATTAAAGAGGATGGAGGGCCAGACTGAAATGTGCTTTGGAGGCACTTTTAGAAGACCTAGATTGTGTGAGGTGCCATAACCAGAAATCAGAGAGCCTATTCCCACGTATCTCAGTCTCAGGGTATGAAAATATGTTCCAGGGAGATGAAAAGATTCAAATAGGAGTGTTGGATCCTGGGTACCTACTGTATCTCCTGTGCTGGTGCACGTGCTGCCCAAGGAAGCTCCAGTAAGCTTGAAATCACCAGTTAGTGGTCTCCACCTCCCAGGGAGAAAATCAGAAAGAGCTGAAAGCCACTATTCTGGGCTGTTTCTAGAAGGCTTTCCATAAGGAGATGCTAGATTGTTTTAACACCAGTGCAACCTCAGCACATTGCATAGTGGGCAGTTTGAATGTGTGTCTGCATTGCTGGCAGCCTGCCCTTCCCAGGTGCATTTGTGGGTGTGTGAAAGCTGAACTTGCCTCATGGTGTGGAGCACGTTCTGAACTGAAACAGCAGAGTATTGAACAGCTGAGTATTTGGGTATTGGCTTCTTTTTATCAGCCCTTCCACTGAGTGTGTTTGTATAAATGTGGATTTATGGATTTGTTTAAGCACTGCACAGATCCTTGTGTTGAATAAAGGTGACTTAAGGAGTAGAGCCTTCTTCCTGGGAGTGGCTCACAGGCACGAGTCCTACATGCAGTTATTAATTCTGAGGAATTAGAGCTTGAAAAAGTCACTGTGCCACAGCTCTGTGATGTTCCTATTTTTAATTGGATTTTGAAGCTCATAATTAATGTGTTAAAAAGGGGGATATCCTGGCCATGTAGAAGTGAGTGGGAGTTTTGCTGTTGCCTTCAGCAGAGGAGGATTTCACCATCTATCCTTTTATTCTTACTAATCCTTTGCAACAAGAGCAGAGCAGCCTGGCACATGGCAAGGATCCTTCCCATTTCTTCTCCCTGCTATTGCCAATGGTGGGGTAGAAGGACCCCTGTCCCCTTCTTCATTCCCATGCTTCCTACATAGGTGCACCTCAGCAAGCTATCCTTTCATCTCCAGGGAAGGTGAAAGCAGCCATTAAAGAAGCAGTTTCTTCTTAGTCTTCACTTGCAGAAATACTGAATTCTCTCTCTTCCTAGCATCTCGTGTTTATGAGTAGCTGCAGGAGGGCAGGAAATTTAACCTCTTCGAGGTCTCTGGGTCAAGGAGATGTCTGACATGGCTTTAAAGGTCACTGTGCTCCTTTGCATTTATCTGGTGCTCCACAGAGCACTGTGTGCCAGCCTGCTGTCTGCAGCACTGAGAGGCACTGGCTGACATTTTGTGAACGGGGCTTGGGTTACAGAGGAAAAGCATCTGAAAACAAACCTCAGCTCAGGGCTGTTCAAGGCCAGACTAGGAAAACTTGAGAGAGGAGCCCCTGCAGCAAGTAACAGAGATATGTGGCATCCCATGGGTAATCACGCTTGGCATTTCTCTCTCTCATAACCTATATATAGCACTGGGCATTTTCAAAGCTTTTGACAAATGTTAACAAGCCCAACTCGGCTTTGGTCCTAATAGCCCTTGTTTCACAGAAAGCCCAGCATGCTTTTCCTTCACCCTTCTGCTCTGTAAACAACTGTGTTCTTCAGACTGGTTGTACCTGCCAGGTTTGGCTGAGAATTTGCCTTCTGCATGTGCTTTGCAGCATGTGTAGCAACCATGCCCTGCAAGGCAGTTTATCTCCCTTGCTGTCTTCACTCTAAGGTAGGCACTAGAGAGCGTCAGAGAACTGAGAGAAGCTCCATTTCCATCCAGGCTTGTTTACTGACAGCTTTTAAAAATAATGCGTGAACTGTTCAGACAAAACCAGTGCACCATCCTAGATGTGACCAGGGCTGGGGAATCCCTTTCCTTGAGAAGCTGGGAGCAGATGCAGGATGTCAGATAGGATGTCAAGGCTGAGGTGGGAGAGTGCTGCAACTGCAGCTCTAGTGTCTGGGGCCAGCACTGGTGACAGTGTTTGAATTACAGTTGAGTGACCAGCCCAGAAACAAGACACCAGCACTTGGCTCACTTACAAGAAGTTTCTTGTTTTTTGGTTTTGTTTTGTTTGGTGGTGTTCATTTTTCTGTTTTGTTTTTCCCTGAAGAAATCTTATTAAAATAAAAAATATAAAAAAGAACAGAAGTTTTTTCTCTTCAAGTCTGCAGAGCTGACCAGGCAGGCACAATTAAAGTGTGGTGGTGTTATTGTTGGCTCAGTCCATAGTCTTGTTGGGTATTTTCCCATGGTGAGCTGTGGCACAGAACAGAGACATCCAGGCAGGTCTTGCTGCACTCAAAGACTGAGGGACAAATGGATATTTTGGTGAAATCTTGCCGGCTGCTGCCCCAGCTGCTGCCCCCACTTCATTGCTCCACCTCAGTGAATCCCTTTATTGACCTACTGACCCAAAGAAACTTCTGGGAGGCCAGTAAAATGGCTCAACACCACTTAACATCTCAGCCCACTCTGCTGCTCTCTCTGGGGTGGAAAATCACTGCAGCAGAGTTGCCTGTGCATTATGAAATCCACAGAAACTCACCAGAGAACAGTTTGGTTGATTTTTTTATTTTCTCTCATGTATTTTGATTTGAGTTTCTTGCTCTTTTCACTTTTCTTGCTCATTTGGCCTTTTCAGTTTGTCACCTTGAAATACATAGATCTCTCATAATCAGATCTCACTTCTTTACTTGCTGAATAGACATACTAAATATAGAAAGCTGTGTCTCTGCACTGAGAAATTTGTCTGCTGTGTCCAGGTGATTTTTTTCATGTGACTGACATAGAGAGGTCATAAAGCCACAGCTTCAGTTAGGCCAGTGGTGGGTTTCTTAAGATTAAGTTCTTAGCAATTTTAAGAATAAATAAGTAATAATCCCTTCTCTGTTTATAATTCCCAGTTTAGAAGCTTGGTAGTGAAAGTGATTTCTTGTCGGCATTTTATCTCACCTCCCTCTTCTAATGCATCCATATGGTGCTGGCTGTGCAGGGCATAGTGACATAGTGTTCATATAGGAGGAGATGCACTGGAGCCTTTGTTCTGGGGAGAGATGATAAATTTGCAATCACACAAATCTATATGTGCTGAATAAGAAAAGGGGAGACATGAAACCTTGGAATTCGTAATCAGCAAGCGTTAATGACTCCATGGATATTACCTGTGGCAGACTTTGATCCACGGAATCTTGTTTAGGTTAGAAGATAGGTAGATGTGAACAAAGTGGACCAGAATCTCTCCTGACTTATCACTGCCTTCAGTGGTGTGGTTAGGATCTCTGGGGCAGAAGAACAGCTGATCAAGGTATAATGCAGAAAGCTTGAAGGGACAGATGATTTAAAGAAGGAAATGCTTCTCCTCTCACACTCACTGTCTTGACACATAATTTCTTGAACCAAGGAACAGTTGTTGTGAGAAGCAACTAAAGAGAGTGCAGGCCTAGGAGGCAGTGGGCATGAAAGCTTGAAGGGAACAGTTTGGCTACACTGAGGGGTAAATGGCTGTTGGGGTAAAGCATGTGGTGTGGTGGTGCTCACTCTGGAGTGGTGCACACCTGCAGTGAGTTCAGGTGTTAGTACAGACACTCACAGGTACCACAGGAATTCATCTGGCAAGGACAGAGTGACCTGAAAAGCTGACTGAAAATCAGGCTCCAGTGACACAGCAGGACAGGCATTTGGGGGCATTCTGAGGGTTTGTTTGAAGAGTAATTGACTGTTTTTGTTAGAAATGGGAAACAAGGTTATGCAAGAATGTGAGCAGTGGTGAACTTTGGGCTTGATCCATCCTAAGTACAATGCCTCACAACTTCCAAGTCCTTTCCACCCCACACTGGCTGTAAATTGCATGTTGGGCTGAACTTTGGGAGAGAGGCAAGGTGGGAGGACACAGGGCTTTCAAGTTGAGTGCTCAGTAATCCTGCTGCCAGCTGACTGTTCTCTCCTCCCCTCTGCAGGTGAGAAGCCTTACAAGTGCTCGTGGGAAGGGTGCGAGTGGCGTTTTGCACGGAGCGACGAGCTCACGAGGCATTACAGAAAGCACACGGGTGCAAAGCCCTTTAAATGCAACCATTGTGACAGGTAATGCAGCCTCCTAGCATGGTGTTCAAGCAACATGTGGACCTTGTGAGTGGTGTGGAGCCACCAGCTCCCAGAGACAAGAGACCTGGCTCCCATCAGAGGGGACCCTCTGGCCTCCTTTGTCACTGCCTTGATCCCCAAGTCAAGGAGGGACCCTCCATTCTGCCCCTGTCCTCTCTGCCTCAGTGGCAGGGTGGGCTGGCAGAGGGGGAATACTTGCTGAACAGCCTGTTTCCATCCCACATCACAGAGAAGGAGATGGGGCCGGGTGTAGGTGGGTCTGAAACCCGCTGGTGTTTGTTGTGGGCACAGGATTCAGTCCATAGGGCAGCTCTTGATAATACTCTTAAAGCAGAGAAGACATCCAGAGGGCCCTAGACCACTTCAGTGATGGACCTCTGGGAAAACCATCTCCACAGCTTTCCATCTCCTGGTCCTATGAGCCTGGTGCCCTCACAAAGGCAGAGCTCCCTCTATTTGCTCTGCTTCAGGGACTACCCCAAGCACCACTGCTGGCCACCTGCCTTTTGGCAGGGTGGGCCTCACAAAGCCAAGGGGCCTCACAAACATGTGGGAATGGGGAGTGTGTGTGGCTGTTGTGCCACAAGTGCTCTAAATCTATAGGGAACCTCTAGGTAAATATTTAATTGCTGTATTATAATTGTATTTTAATGCCGAGTGCAGGGCTCTGTGTTTCCTGAAATGCAACAGAGGAGAGTCAATAAAAGATAGCAAAGGGCATCGTTTTCAGAAGCACAAGAGTGATTTAAGCACATCTTAAGTTTGTGGGGTTGTTTTGTGTAGGATCAGTGATCTCTGCACATTCCAGCTAATTAGTGAGTCTTTTCCTACAGTTTTAAAATCTCACCCTTGGCATCTGTTTGATGTGGGAAATACTCTGCACCTTCATTCTGTGTGGGCCCACATATAAAAGCCTGGCAGGTGCCCAGAGCCAGGGTTCCAGAAGGGCCTGTTGTGTAACAGTCACCCTCTGGACACTCAGAAATGAGGAGCCAGTTTTGCCTGGTGAGCTCCCAGTGAGAGCCATGGTTGCTGCCACTCACTGCTGATTCCTCTTTGCAGTCCTCACCATTTTAGCTGCTTGAATGAATGATGAGCTTGCCTGAAAAAAACTGGTCATCTTTGCTTGGTGCTGAGCATTTGAGAAAGCCAGGTTATTTGAATTTAGAAACAAAACCAAAAGAAAACTCTCCTCTCCATCCCAAATCCCACTTGATAAGAAATTAGGGTGGAGCAAAAGCAATTACCCCTGTAATGACTCTTGACAGCACTGACAGGATCGAACAATGAACATTTCTTCCCCTCACACCCCCCAGCTGGAGATTGGCAGTGCCCTGGGTGAAACCTGGATCCACTATTGAGTAATCAAATAATGTGCTTGCATCTGAACATGTTATCCAGCTAATCCTATTTATATATATTTTTTAAAGAGGCTTAAGAAAATTACCCATCTTTTTAATGCAGCACTAAGGTTCTCTGCACTGATAAGGAAACATTTTGTAATACAATAAAGGCTCTAGGAAGCCTCTGGGTACACCAGAGCAGCAGAAAACATGCGTGGAGAGAGGATGTGTGGGACATAAACAAGGGACCCCATCCTTTTATGGGAAGGAAATTCGATCATTTTCACATCCTGCCTTTCCAAGAGCTTCATCTCCTTAAGTGCTCTTCTGCCCTTGTCTCCCCTCTTCCCGTCCCCCTTCCCCCACACAGGGCTTCCTTTTGGATTGCCTTTTGTTTTATCCCTGGATTATCTTTTGTTTGCTTGGAATGAGGAACAGGATAAGCCAAGTAGGGACCTCTGGAGTTCTGCTTTTGTATAAGCACCTCTGTGAAGCAGAATGGTTGGGTTCTCTGTTCTAAACATAAGGCTTTGCCTTTCTCTTTTCTTTCCTCTGAAGAACAAAGTAACCACCCTGTCCCTACAAAATACACATGCACATAAAGCCCTAGGGTTCCTGTGTCAGGACAGACCTTTTTTTTTTTTAGCAGAGGTGTAAAGAAATAGCGTCAGTATTTTTAACTCCTCAGTGTCTTTCAGCCCTTTGTTAAGCATTCTTCTCCCTCTGCTTATCATCCCTTCCTACCTAGGGTTTTTCTTTAGACAGCCAACTGCAGTCAAAATATCTATTCCTGCCATCATCTAATGCATTTTCTGCTCTTCAACTGAATCTGTAGATGAAGGAAAAATATTTGTTAGTAGGTAAAGAGTGCAGGGGATTGTGCACTGTTAAATTCCACGCACATACCATCTGTGTGTTGTGGTAGGAGACAGATTTGTCTTTACTCTCCCAGTCAGTTGTTGCAAGCTTGTAGGGTGACAGTGCCTGATCTTCTTTTGTCCCACTCTGCCACACCACTATTTTTCCTCCTTTTCTCATCCACAGATCTCTCTGCTACCACTTATTGTAGATGTCATCTCAAGCAACCACTGAAATGTGTGCCTAAACCAAGTCCCTTAGGTATTTACACAGAGTTTTAATGTTAAAGACAGAGCCAGGGTTCCTTCCCAGATGAAGAACAGTTTCTCTGCATTTGAACTGCTACCCTAATTGACAAGAGTTGTGGTCACTCCCTGTGGCTTGCTAAAAACTTTCAGAAGCCTTTTTGAGCTCTTTTAACAACACTGACATAGCTCAGAATATATGCCTGTAGTTGCTCGGAGGCAAAGGCTATACCTTGGCAATTGGAACATGGATGTCATGATTCAAATAGCAGAGAAGGGGAATGAATGTTGTGCACTCAGGCTGGCTGTAGTTCCTTTCCCAGGCTGTTCTCAGCTGTTTGTGTGTCTGACCTTCTGGCCAACATCAAAGGGGTATTCATGTCCACCGTGTACAAGTCAATTGGAAAACAAAAGAGATAAGCAGACATGAGTCTCTTTTGCTGTCCCAGCCCTATCCCAACACCATGCAGACCCCAGATCACATCACTGGCTGTAGCTGGCAAACTAGCACTGGTTTGAGTAGCACCATATATACTGCAAATGGTGTTTGGTTTGGTGGCAGCAGGGGAGAAAGGAGGATCAGTTAAAGTGGAGTGGAAAGCAGTGTACAAGTCCTCAGTGCCTTCCAGACATCAGGGAGGTGCTGATTATTATCATTCCCCAGGGATTTGTGCTTCAGAAACACAGGCTAGGGTTATGTTTCTCACACAGTGCAAGCCCTCAGCCTTCCAAGGGCAGGAGGATGACGGGGCAGTGGCACTCACTTGTTCCCAGTAAATATGTGTTTAGGAGATAGCAGCTCAGTGACAGGCTGTTGGGCTGTATACCCCTCTGCATGCATGGGCATGAACATGGTTCCCTCTCTGACAGCAAGGTAAGAGCACACTTAGCTGCAATGAATACATCCCCTAGTGGAGAATCCACAGCTGATAAGAAAGACAGCTGAGCATTATGTTCTTTTCTCTTCAGTCACCTTCCCTCTTTCTCCTGCAGAGGCTTCAGTGCCAAGCAGTACTGTGTTGCTAAGGAGATAGAGCAAATGGAGAAAGGAAGGAAGCATGTTCAAGAGCAGGGAATTTATGTATCATGCAAGACTGTATGACTTTCAGAAATAGGATATCTTATTCTAGCATAAACTGTCCTTTCTAGGAAGAAATGGACTGGGGAAGAATGATAGGGAAGGCTGTGATGGGCCCACATATGATGTGCAGAGCTGGTCTGGATCTGGAAGTGGTGTAGAGCCAGAGGTGTGGAGTAAGGTCTTGTCTCATGGGCAGGACAACAGAACAGTGAACTGCTGGTTCTTAATTTGTGGACAGTGGAGTTTCCCTTCACAGTTTATCCTGTGGAGCCTCTTCCACTACTCCTCTAGACCCAGAAGGGAAAAAAAAATAATTGTCCACTGATCAATAGCTTTTTCTGACAGTGCGATTTAGCCACAGAATTTTGTAGGGACTGTTTTACTCTTGAATTGTCCAGATCTACCAGCCTTAACAACCCAAATTAGTGAGTAGGAGAATGTGAAGAATTAGTGTTGTGCCATTTTATTAGGTATAAACTAGCAAATATGGTACCATTTTATTAGCTATAAAAATATTATGGGGCTGAAAAATATACTAGATGCTGATACTGTGGTTGCTGATGTGAAACAATGTATTGAATCCATCTTTTTAACAGATCTTGCTGTGCTGTGACTCAGCATACTTTTTTTACTGGTTTGCATCTATAATAGAGACAATTGGAGATGAAAAGCCCTGCTTGGGTGGTGGTCTTATGACTAGTCCTAGACTGAAGTGCCAGCTGGTGCATGTCTTTTTGGCAGCCACTCAAGCTGTTGTGTTGTTTTGGCAGCCCTTGTAGCCAGAGCGTGCTGCTTTCTCAGTTTAGACTGATGAGAGATGTTGGTCCAAGGGTGTATTTTGGCACCCAAGGGCTAGAAAATTCTAGCTGTGCTGAGCCTGCTGTGTTGAAAGCCAAGTGTCCATTGTCAGATTCATGCCTGTCTAGCTGTGCTTCATGTAGAAGCTTGGAGGAGGGCAGCCTCCAGCCTGTTTTGAAGTCTTTTTAGTTTTTGCCACTCTGAAGATATTAATCCCCTTGTAAGATGCTACAAATCAGTAGACAGCAGCTGACTTTGAGCCAGAGCTGTGCTTATCCACAGAAGATGAGTACCTAGCATTTCTAGATGAGTATCTAGTTGCCTTCTTAGGAGGTTTCTTTGTCTTAAAAAAATGTACCTCTTGATCACTCTTCTCTGTGTAAATGCAGACAGATTGCCCAAGCAGGAGGATACTGCCAGCAGGACACAAAAAAATCCCCTACCTATTTAAAATCTTTTCATTTTTATAGTTCTTCTCTTTAGCTCAGCCTTTCTGTGCTTAGGGTGTTTACCCTCTAGGTGTTTGCCTTTAGATTGAGTGTTCTTTGTTGTTTTTTTGGCTTTTTTTACTGAGTAGTTCAATTTGTTCTTCTACCTTCTTTCTGAAAAATACGAAATATACAACTACTGCTCTTTTGGAAACAACATTAAGTGCCTATGTAGGAGCTGTCCAGATTCTCACAATGAGCCACAGGGATGTTCATCAGACCAGTATTGGTGGCTCTTTTATACTCTAAACCTGTGGGGCAGTGAAAATACATTCCAGGTGAGCCAGTTCTGGAAGTAGCTTCTTCATGGTGCCCTCAGAGCCTACAAAACCAATTTACTCAAAAGCCATAGGTATGTGAGGTTTTGTGTGACATTTATAATAGACTTTTTTTTTCAATTAGTAAAAGCAAATAATCCAGTGTCTTGTGGCTTAGGGTGGAAAGACGACAAGCCAGGATTTGCAGGGAACTTGGAAACCTCCTGGTTTTTAGTGCTCAACTTGGAGTATCTAGTAGAAGTTTAATTTCTGACAGCATCTGAGTCCCACCGCTCTGACAGTCAGGCTCCATTTTAGGGTTTTGGGGTAAGCAGCCAGAACTCCTGCCTGCTTGTCCGTTGTTTTACTCTCTGGTGCCATAAAGATTTTAATGACACTGTGATGGTGGGTGTGAAATTGGTTGGTGCTTTTAATCCCATTTCTAATGGGTACGATGTTGAAAAAATATTCTTGCTTACTGGCAGTCTGGATAAAATGGGGTCTATATTGAATGGCAGGGAAGAAAAGCACTTGTCCTCCTGAGGACTTATTCCCCTGATCACTCTGGCAATATCTTGGTAAAGTACCTGAATTTGGGCTGCTGCTTCTGCTGTTGTGTGTGCCCTGCAGCATGTCTACTACAGAGCAGCTGTTCCGGAATAGTAATTTCTGATTAACTCTTTGTGGGTCTGCTCTTCTCCTCGAATAAGCATCTTTTATTCTGAGTGTCTTAACCCACTTCCCAAGTGGATTAAGCAATTTCAGAAGACTGTAGTCATAAGCCTTTAGAGAGGGAGCTAATCAAGAATAGATGCTTCATATTAAATTCATGCCCTACCTTATTCTCAATTAACTGGATGTTTAGACCAGTACTAAAACTCAACTAGTTCTCTGGGGTCACTGCTCTAAGTCCGTTTCATCAGCATCATCTACATGTTCAGAATGTCAAAACGTTATGTTTTCTTTTGAGATGGAGAAAAATGGCTTTGTGGATAAAGAAGTTGAAAGCTGAAGTCCTGGCTTTTTTTACCCCCCCTAGTTTTACCACACTTATTGTGTGATTTACAGTTTCCTTGCCTTCCCTGTCTCTCAATTTTCACTCTTACAAAATAAACATAGTATCTTATCTTTTCTCAGCATCCTTCAGGGAGATAGCATTCATCAGCTTCTACATATTACCACCCAGATTCCCAGCAGATAAGAAAGGAGAGATATGTAGCCTGAGGGATTGTCAGCCTCCAAACTCTGCACCAGATTTCCTTCCAGTTTGGAGTTAGAAATGAGAATTCAGCCTTGAAAACTGGCATTGTGTTTTGGTGCTTGCTGCATGTACTTGGCACTGGAGAAAGCTGGAAAACCAGTGCTGCTGAGCANGTTGTGTTGTTTTGGCAGCCCTTGTAGCCAGAGCGTGCTGCTTTCTCAGTTTAGACTGATGAGAGATGTTGGTCCAAGGGTGTATTTTGGCACCCAAGGGCTAGAAAATTCTAGCTGTGCTGAGCCTGCTGTGTTGAAAGCCAAGTGTCCATTGTCAGATTCATGCCTGTCTAGCTGTGCTTCATGTAGAAGCTTGGAGGAGGGCAGCCTCCAGCCTGTTTTGAAGTCTTTTTAGTTTTTGCCACTCTGAAGATATTAATCCCCTTGTAAGATGCTACAAATCAGTAGACAGCAGCTGACTTTGAGCCAGAGCTGTGCTTATCCACAGAAGATGAGTACCTAGCATTTCTAGATGAGTATCTAGTTGCCTTCTTAGGAGGTTTCTTTGTCTTAAAAAAATGTACCTCTTGATCACTCTTCTCTGTGTAAATGCAGACAGATTGCCCAAGCAGGAGGATACTGCCAGCAGGACACAAAAAAATCCCCTACCTATTTAAAATCTTTTCATTTTTATAGTTCTTCTCTTTAGCTCAGCCTTTCTGTGCTTAGGGTGTTTACCCTCTAGGTGTTTGCCTTTAGATTGAGTGTTCTTTGTTGTTTTTTTGGCTTTTTTTACTGAGTAGTTCAATTTGTTCTTCTACCTTCTTTCTGAAAAATACGAAATATACAACTACTGCTCTTTTGGAAACAACATTAAGTGCCTATGTAGGAGCTGTCCAGATTCTCACAATGAGCCACAGGGATGTTCATCAGACCAGTATTGGTGGCTCTTTTATACTCTAAACCTGTGGGGCAGTGAAAATACATTCCAGGTGAGCCAGTTCTGGAAGTAGCTTCTTCATGGTGCCCTCAGAGCCTACAAAACCAATTTACTCAAAAGCCATAGGTATGTGAGGTTTTGTGTGACATTTATAATAGACTTTTTTTTTCAATTAGTAAAAGCAAATAATCCAGTGTCTTGTGGCTTAGGGTGGAAAGACGACAAGCCAGGATTTGCAGGGAACTTGGAAACCTCCTGGTTTTTAGTGCTCAACTTGGAGTATCTAGTAGAAGTTTAATTTCTGACAGCATCTGAGTCCCACCGCTCTGACAGTCAGGCTCCATTTTAGGGTTTTGGGGTAAGCAGCCAGAACTCCTGCCTGCTTGTCCGTTGTTTTACTCTCTGGTGCCATAAAGATTTTAATGACACTGTGATGGTGGGTGTGAAATTGGTTGGTGCTTTTAATCCCATTTCTAATGGGTACGATGTTGAAAAAATATTCTTGCTTACTGGCAGTCTGGATAAAATGGGGTCTATATTGAATGGCAGGGAAGAAAAGCACTTGTCCTCCTGAGGACTTATTCCCCTGATCACTCTGGCAATATCTTGGTAAAGTACCTGAATTTGGGCTGCTGCTTCTGCTGTTGTGTGTGCCCTGCAGCATGTCTACTACAGAGCAGCTGTTCCGGAATAGTAATTTCTGATTAACTCTTTGTGGGTCTGCTCTTCTCCTCGAATAAGCATCTTTTATTCTGAGTGTCTTAACCCACTTCCCAAGTGGATTAAGCAATTTCAGAAGACTGTAGTCATAAGCCTTTAGAGAGGGAGCTAATCAAGAATAGATGCTTCATATTAAATTCATGCCCTACCTTATTCTCAATTAACTGGATGTTTAGACCAGTACTAAAACTCAACTAGTTCTCTGGGGTCACTGCTCTAAGTCCGTTTCATCAGCATCATCTACATGTTCAGAATGTCAAAACGTTATGTTTTCTTTTGAGATGGAGAAAAATGGCTTTGTGGATAAAGAAGTTGAAAGCTGAAGTCCTGGCTTTTTTTACCCCCCCTAGTTTTACCACACTTATTGTGTGATTTACAGTTTCCTTGCCTTCCCTGTCTCTCAATTTTCACTCTTACAAAATAAACATAGTATCTTATCTTTTCTCAGCATCCTTCAGGGAGATAGCATTCATCAGCTTCTACATATTACCACCCAGATTCCCAGCAGATAAGAAAGGAGAGATATGTAGCCTGAGGGATTGTCAGCCTCCAAACTCTGCACCAGATTTCCTTCCAGTTTGGAGTTAGAAATGAGAATTCAGCCTTGAAAACTGGCATTGTGTTTTGGTGCTTGCTGCATGTACTTGGCACTGGAGAAAGCTGGAAAACCAGTGCTGCTGAGCACTTGAGCAAAACTCACTCGGTTTATTTCATTTTTTGTAATGCACACATACACTTATACTAAATATTTGATTTTATACTGCAGGTTAGATGAGGACTCTTCCCAGATGTTTGGATCAGTGAAAGAAGAGGGAGGGAAGGAGAGGAACAGAGAAAGGAGAAGAGTAGTCTATCTGCTGAAGAGCCAGGATCATTGGCCACATGTGGTCTCAGTGTCAGTCACAGAGCGTTTGTTGGTGATCTGTGGGTAATTTAAAGACTGTCTCTAAAGCTGGATATATATTTCCTGATGTACATAAGGAGGAAGGAGCAGGAACCTTGTTTGCCCAAATCCTGTATTTATTTCATTTCCTACTTGCTTTATTTTGCAGGTGTTTTTCCAGGTCTGATCACCTCGCCCTCCACATGAAGAGACACATCTAAATACCAGTCAGCTTGGCATGGATGTCAGCTGAGCTCAATGTTGTGAGATGAAAGTGGAACTCGAGTTACAACGTGCTACCTTGCAGGAGAAGAGAACTTGCTGATGTGCAATCGTCTGTACAGAGACCACCTGCTCACGCTGTCCTGCACCCAGTCACACTTCAATACCTACATCGGTTCTTTATGCCTTGCCCCAGCTGGATGGAAGAAGATGCAGGCGAGGAGATGGTGTAGAGGTGAAGTCAATGAGGAGGAACAATTGCTTACAGTCCTTCCTCCCTCTCGGATTTGTATCCTGGTTTTGCCAGTGGAAATCAGAGCTCACGGAGGTGGCTTCCCTGCAGGTGGACGGCAGTAGGAGGGGCTTATTTAACTTGCTTCTCAGTGCAACTCCATAGGGGAACGTGTCATCTTGAAGTTGCATATTTGTAGCACTAACTTTCTTTTTAAATAGATGGGGGGAAAAACAATGACCTAGAAAACCAAATCCCAGTTTGGTAGCCAAAATTAACCTCTTGGTTCATTTGTTCTTTGTCTGAGAATTCCTAATGTTCAGTGCGTCAGACTTCTCACGGACACTTTGACCTGTCTTGGCTTTGGTTCTTCTTCACAGAACTGAACTACTGAGATCCTTTTAAGTCAATACCAGTGGCCTTAATGGCAGTAGACTGTGGAGTGACACTTGTGACACAAATACCCTCTTTTTAGCCTGAGTTTATGTCAACTTCACGGAGGACTCTATTTTTGTTGTATGGTTTTATTTTAAATTTTGTTTTGGCTATTGCACAACATATGCACTAGGGACTCTGGAAGCTGCTGCCATGATGGCTAAGTGGCCAAGAGATAAACCCCTGAGAAACAGCACCTAATATCTCTGTAGGCCTCACCTTATTGCCATAGCTAGGACTTCTTGTTTATTTGTTGAACAAAAAACTCTTTAGAAGCTTATTTGGAAGCTTAAACACTTTTTTTTCTTTTCTCCACGAACAAGTGATCTTCAGAACTCCTTGTCTTCACCTGGATATCAGTCTGGGACTGGCCACACAGGCATGACTACAGGATTCCTTCCACATCATGTGAGCATGTTAGCCACAACCCACAGTGACTTATAGATGAATTATGTTGCTTTTTCTTGCCATTCTTCTATTAACCGATTTAAAACATTAGACTTTGTTTGTGTAAAGAGCACCTGCAGACTTTTTATTTTAAGGCTAAAGTTTGTTGAGCATCTTACACACAAAAATACCAAGCCAAAAATCCTACTCCAGTCTCTGAGTGGGAAAGCAAGAACCTCTTCCAAGTACAATGGCTTCATTCAGCATTAGCCTTGTAAAGAAATCATCAAAAGTCCTCCTTTTCCATTCATCAAGTTAATGCTGTAGCTCACTCTTATGTGAAAAAAATATAACGGTGTGAACAGTGAAGGAAGGGTTGGATTTTACATACAGCAGTGAGGCTTTTTCAAATGGTTGATCTAAAGCATTACCAACCTAAAGGTCCATTTTGGCCTACTGTGTGAACCATCAAGGAGAAATTGAGGTCTCATGCTCACCCTTCAGTACTAATGATAATTTAATTTGTTGTCTCAAAGTGGATTAAAGTCTTAACTACAAAAAAAAAAAAAAAGAAAACATGTATCTTACCTTGCATTTGAAACTATTTGGCACTGGCCCTGACTCCAAAGACTGCATTTAGGACCATAAAAATGGCTTATGCAAGCAGGCAGGTGGTCACATTAAGTTGTATATTTTGTATATTCTGGGACCATCCCTACAAGGTGTGTCTAGACATGAAACAAAATGGTGCGTGGTCCATAAACGGTTGCTGCTCTTTTATACTGTATTAGCCAACTGCCCTTCTTTGACTGTTTTGACTCATCGACTGTTAAATATTTCCCTTAATTTATGTTTTGGGAGGTAAAACTGTACCCTTAGGGGGGAAAGAAGAACAAACAAGAAACTCGAAAGATGTCTAAGAACCATCACTGGGATCCTTGACACTTGAATTCTCAGCATTTTGCAACCTTTCATTCCAGTGAGAGATTGAGTTTACTTTAAAAATGCTGGTTTTCCTCACAGTTTTCACAAAACACTGTGACTGTCAACTGAACACTTTGGGGGCAGGGGGAAATATGATGTCTGGCCCATATGGCATGAAATATGGACCAAAATCTAACCATCTTTTAGGGACAGTGATGTAACATTCATGATAAGAGCATGAGAGAGAGCAAGAGAGAGAGTGAAAGAAAAAAAAGAAAGACCGAAAGGAAGAGCGAGAGAACGAAAATTGAGTTTATTCCAAAGATTTAAAACTAACTATACTCTATTTGTATATATATATATGCTTATATATATATGTATACATTTAAAAATTGCAGAGCACTGCTTGCTGACAATCTTGTATTTCTCTACTTCTGTATTTGCATACTTTTTATGGCCATTCCACCCAGCTGTTCCACTGGGACCGAGGGCCCTAGAATCCAATTTGGGTTGGAATCTGTAGAGCATCCTGCCAGATGTCTAATGGGGACTGAAACCTCAGCTGTGTGAAACTGTAGAGCATCCAGTCAGTGCATTAGGTTAAAAAAAAAGGGTAAGAAAATCTTATAACTTCATTACTGTAGTGTCCAAAAGCATATGCTCTCAAACCCACCACTATGATATTCACTGGCTGTGAACCTGCAGAAATATCCTCCTTTGAACTCTGAACACACCTGCCTTCAGACATGCTTTCAGTAGTTGACAAACCTTAATTATTAAATACAGTTTAAGTAACAGGATCTATTTAAAACAGAAAAAAAAAGTCAAGCAAGACTGTTTATTTACTTCCAGTTGTCATTTATGGTCTTGATGACATCTTATTTAAATATGGCAGAACAAGGACCCTGTGGAAAAGAAACATGCTGAAATATCTGACAGTTTTGTTCTAGAGGCAGGCCTACATCTAAATCATGGATCCAAACAGCCTAAAAAACAGACACAAAGAGGGATAGGAGACATAACCAGATTGCAGATTTCTCACATTCTCTCTGTAGCAGGTCTTAAACTCTGAAGCCAAACTGTGATCATTAAGACCATTTTTCACAATTACTAGATTTATTTATTTGCAGATTTTTTAAGCTGTGCACTTCAAATGTACCAAATCTGTTACAGCTAGTTCCTTTCTGGGCCTGTGTCTCCCTGCTGAAGCTGTACATTTGTCCTCTATTTGTAAACTATGAGTAGAAACAGGCTAATGAGGAAAGTCTAATTTTCTCTGTAAGGCTTCTTGGAAACAAACCCATAAATAGATGATTTGGTGACAGTTGAGGACCAAGTTTTCCTGTGTAGAAATGAGATATCTAACTTTGTTTCCTTCATGCCAGATATTTGCCTATTTGCAAAGGAGGAGCCATTATAAGAAAGTCAGATTGTATTTTCCAAGGCCATGGAATTACAGAATGGGAAAAAATGGAGACAAAAGTCTCACAAAATAACATACATAGAGGAAGCTTCTGAACTAAATGTGATTTTTTAAGAATAGCTAAATAATATTTTGGAACAGAGCAATCAATCATAGAATCCTGCAGGTGGGGAAGGGGCTTCCAGAGGCTATCTTGACCAACCTCCAGCTAGAGCTGATTGCTCAGGGCCATACCCATCTGAGTTTTAAATATCCCCAAGGGCAGAAATTCTACAATGTTTCTGTGCAAGTGGGTCCAATATTTGACTACCCTGATGGTAAAAAAACACAACAAAACCCATGTCAAGTAGGATTTTTCCATGTTCTGACTTGTTTTCATTGCCTCCTCCACTGTTAATCCCCAAGAAGAGTCTGGCTTCTTCTCTACACTCTCTGTTAGGTATTTGTAGACAGCAGTAAGATCTAACCTTACCCTTCTCTTCCTAAGGATGAACCATGTCTCTCAGCCAGCATCTCTTCATCCATCATGTTCCAGAACCTGATCTCCATTTAATGGTGGCTCCAATAAATATGTCAATAATTTTATTGTGATAGGGAGACCAAAACCAGATGAAATATTCCAGATCAAGATCCACTTTATATGTCACAGTGTAGATTTAATTGATTCTGGATTTTTTTCCATTATCTAATTNAAAACTGTACCCTTAGGGGGGAAAGAAGAACAAACAAGAAACTCGAAAGATGTCTAAGAACCATCACTGGGATCCTTGACACTTGAATTCTCAGCATTTTGCAACCTTTCATTCCAGTGAGAGATTGAGTTTACTTTAAAAATGCTGGTTTTCCTCACAGTTTTCACAAAACACTGTGACTGTCAACTGAACACTTTGGGGGCAGGGGGAAATATGATGTCTGGCCCATATGGCATGAAATATGGACCAAAATCTAACCATCTTTTAGGGACAGTGATGTAACATTCATGATAAGAGCATGAGAGAGAGCAAGAGAGAGAGTGAAAGAAAAAAAAGAAAGACCGAAAGGAAGAGCGAGAGAACGAAAATTGAGTTTATTCCAAAGATTTAAAACTAACTATACTCTATTTGTATATATATATATGCTTATATATATATGTATACATTTAAAAATTGCAGAGCACTGCTTGCTGACAATCTTGTATTTCTCTACTTCTGTATTTGCATACTTTTTATGGCCATTCCACCCAGCTGTTCCACTGGGACCGAGGGCCCTAGAATCCAATTTGGGTTGGAATCTGTAGAGCATCCTGCCAGATGTCTAATGGGGACTGAAACCTCAGCTGTGTGAAACTGTAGAGCATCCANAAACATCAAACCCTTAGCAAACCCATTTGAAGCAATATCATTATCTGAGTTAAGGTAAACACAAGGAAAAACTTTTTCACAGTAAGGGTGACAGACACTGGAACAGACTGCCCGGGGGGGTTGTGGAGTCTCCTTCTCTGGACACATTTCAAACCCACCTGGATGTGTTCCCGGGTGACCTGATCTAGGTGACCCTGCTCTGGCAGGAGGGTTGGACTAGATGATCTTTCTAGGTCCCTTCCAACCCCTAACATTCTATGATTTTATGATTCTGTGATTCTGTGAGATGTGTCACAGCTGCAGGGACAAGCTAGACGTGACAGAAACAAGTTTGCTAGTCGGGAAGACCCATGTGATGTCTCAAAAATGGTTTCCAGGAATTGAAATCTAAGCCAACATGAATTTCTATTGATTAATTTTTATTTTATTTTTTTTTTAATTAATTCCTACTTTTCTCAAACTTTTTGGAATTGAGTTTACTATTCTTTTAGGCTAGAACATTTCTACTTAATATGTGAAAAGCACTGACCAACCACAGAGGGGGAGAAGAACTTGAATGCAAGAGGAACCCCTGGGTCCTTGCTTTTGAAATGGTTTTAACTAATCACTGGGGATTATGGCTGAAAAGGAATTGCTCAATATGCTAGTTGCAGTGATTGAGTCTAACTTGTCTGTAACCTTTCTGATATTTACAGAAGCAGGCTTTCTCCCTCATTTTTACCTGGCCCTGGACAAATGGGGCTTTTTAGCTGTCTACTAACACAGAGCTTGCTCCTTCTGTTTAACATGGTTTGTTTATCTGTGTACAAAAGAGGTTATAATTGGTGCTTTTGACAAAACTGATGAAAATTCAACTTATTCAAGTGTTTCCTTTTCTCTGCCTGTTCCCTTAACGTGTGTCAAAATCTTTAAATTAAGAAAAAAGTAAAATAATTAGAAACGTTTTGTAAATAATAATTTTAGGCCAGCACTCAGAGAATCAAGGGCTTTTATTGTTGATTTTGTTCAGGTCTTGGCAAATCCTGTTGTTCCATCCAGTAAGACTGTTTTTAAGCTTTCATATCCTGAGTGACGCCTCTAACCCAACACTCTTTAAAGTACTTTTTGCTGATTTCAGATAGAATTGCACTTTCAGAGATCCCCACATACCAAGAACAGAAACAATGCTTGACAATAACTCTATTTAACTGTCTTGGAAAATGAAAATCCTTTTCTTCCAAGATACTACAACTACTCATTGACAAGTCCTGCCTGTCTTTCATTAGCATTGGATCTACACCTTCTTGAACAATCACGTCCAGATCAAGTTTGGATACTCTTCTTGCTTTTGTCACATTTGTGTCTCTTCTTGTTCATAGTTTAGAGGTGAGCACTGCAGTCTTTCTCCTCCACAGCTCTGCACTGGCTTCAGTGGCAAGATTTAGCGTTGTAAGAAGTGTAGGATCCGGCCTGCCAGGTACTAAGATCTGGCTCATAAAGCTGAGACTTTCCTTCTCTCTTAGAGGAAGACATACTTGGTCTATATAAGCTATGTATGTAATGATATACATATATATATATAAATTATATACATTAACAGTGTGGAGATGGGGGAGTAGGCTGCCTTTATCACCTTGAGAATGCGTTTCCCTACCTGAAAACTTTCAAATGCAGGTGTCATTTTTCAAACAGGGTTTTATAGTTTTCCTTAGTGCTTGTTAATGGCATTTTTTGCTGTAATAATTGAAATTGGAACTCTTTGCAGTTTTCAAAATGAAAGCTTTGATGATTTTTTTTTAAGTGCTTTGGTCCTAACTTCTGTATACTGCCAGAAAACAGGTTTTCCATCCTGTCTCTGTGTGGGTGTGGATGTACAACAAGATACCATATTTACCTACACGAGAGAGGAATCTGAGCTACTGACTTACAGTTTGTAGTAGCCAACTGTGCCTATTGCTTCCATTTAGGGAGGGCACTTGCTGTTGCCACTGCATCATAGGAATCATGCCAGCTTCTGTAGGAAGGTTTTCAATAACACTGGGAAATACATGTTGCTGTGTACTGTGAACGAGTGGGCTGCAAACTGGGGATTGGGAGGGGTGGTGGGAAGGGAGAGGGATGAGGGTTTAGCATGTACACACTGAAAGTGAACTAGAATGGGCAGAAAGGTGACAGTTTTAGCCTTTATTGTTGGGCTCTTGGGGAAATGCCAAGCTAACGCCCAGTCCCTGGAAGGCCTGATGGCTGAAGGGCTGATCTTTATATTGCAATATACATTGTGCCCGTAGCTCTGTATTTTAAACCGCAGGCCTGTCGGATTCTGGAAGTAGATCAAAACACTGGTTTAAACACTACTTTGTTACCAAGGCCATGTTTCTACTAGGGAAGTTGCCCTATGTTGAAGTACTAGTCTAGTGAAAATCATGTTGTAGCTGCACCTATGACTCGATTGAATTTGCATTGGCATCCTATGCAGTTAAGCTGAAGTGTAAAAAATGCTTCAACCAATTCAGATACCTCTACAGGAAGGCTCTTGCACCAATTTAAGTACCTGGTTTTGAAATCACCGCTTGTAAACTGTGACAGCTTTTCTCTTAGAAACAAGGCCTTAATTGAGCACGTCTACTCATCAAGTTGAAAAAATAATAATGCAGGCTGCTCTGCAAAGAGGCCTGTCTTCTTTCTTGTCCTTTGAAACCTTTCTTGCTCTCTACTACACATTCAATTTTTGTTTGGGGGGTTTTTTATTTTATCTTCTTTAGCAACAACAACAACAAAGTATAAATACTCCCTGTTAAAAAAAAAACACCTTATAAAAAAACTCAACAAAAAAAAAAAAAAAAAAAAAAATTTTCTAAAGGGATTTCTTTTTTCCTTTAATTTTTTTTTTTTTCTTATTTTTTTTACAAGTGA
>VYZU01055473.1:3274-38573 GCA_013401355.1 Ceyx cyanopectus | reverse complement strand
TAATGTTACAAAATTATTAATGAAGAAAAAATTTATTTTTGTTACTGGTCTGTTTCATAATTCTTTTTTAAATTGGTATATTGTAAGATATCTATGCAAAAATGTTATGTGACGCATTTTTATTTAAGAATGTAATATGTGTAATAAACAGTAGAATGTGTTTGGCCTGACAGCGTTTAGTGTGCCTTGTATATTATTTCTTTATGAAAACATCTGTGAACAGTGAAATAGGTTTTTATGTATCAGGGTATGTAAAATTTATTGATGTAAAATAGATAAATTGTAATGATGCGTTACCTTAATCAGAATCATATTTTTGGCTTTAAATATTTATTTATAATGTATTTTATAGCAGTTGCTTATATTCACACTGTATCACATGTTGGTTGGGGAAAAGAGGGAAGTTCTTATTTCTAAAAGCTGACCAGATTTGGCTTGTGATACTGCTTCTGCTGGAGTCAGTGGACTTCTGTTAGGTGACAGTTTACCCTGCTTGAAGATTTAAGCCAGTATTATTTTTGTAAAAGACGTGGAGAGCCCTTGCATTGCGTTTGCCATGTCTGCCTTTAAAGTGTTTGCCAGTCAGTGCTCAGAATAGGACCAGACTTAAAGGCTCCTGAGCACTGTGCTGCGCTCTGGTGTGTGGATCAGGCTGTTCTCAAAGGAGCGCACTATTGTTCTCTTTTCCCCGCCTCAGTCATTTACTCTCCCTCTTTAATGTCTGCAAAATTGCAAGCACAATTGAATCCACCTGGATGCTCAAGTACTAAAAATGTATTTAGGCAGTAAAAGCAGTCATTCTGAGCACAATTACTTTGCAGTGTCATGGCATAAAATGAAATTACTTTTTCAAGTCAGGCCGGCATCCCCTTGGGTTTTTGCTGTCTTGCGCTCATGTGGTGCAGGAACCTCAATAAGTATTACATATGAACATCCTATAGGGCTCATCTGATGCTTAACTTGCTGACTTTTATTTCTGGAACAACATGGCTCACTTGCCCTGTTGGGAAATCTGCTGGGACTGTTTATATCAGACAGACAGAGGGCAGGAGTCCCCTCCTGATGTCTGCATCTAAAAGCCAGGGGACAACTCTGACCTACTCATTTATACTCTCCCTGTAGCTAATGAAGAGAGACATAATCAGAGGTGACTCACTCCAGAGGATGAGCTGAATGCAAAAGGAGCTGAGGTGATTTCAGTCATTTCTGGAAGGCCACCTGGTAAGTTGGAAGGCAAAAATTACAGTGATGCCTATGGCTGCTCTGGTCACTCAGGTTGTACCAGATGATTGATGATGGATGTAATTTGTAGTCTTGGAGTGTATGTTAATGAAAAGCTCTTGACCATTGGAAAAGGGCTCAGCCCTGATCTGAGCCCTTTTCCCTCAGATCTAAACTTCGGGCTTGTGTTCCAAACAGTCGAAACTGCAGTGCTCTGGTTGCTTTGGCATTGCAGAGATACCTTGGTGTTAGTCCTACAGAGCATGAGTGACTGAGGCAGTTTTCTTAGAGGTTTTGGCATCCTATCATGAAAGTACCAGGCTGGAAAAAAATAAAGTCTTTTTTGTTGTAGATTCAAATATTTGTATGATGTAGGTATGAATGGAGTTACGGAATGGAGACATGGAATTTGTTTAACACAGAATTCTTTCTGAAAACAGAATTTTTATTTATAGGGTTTTTTTTTTAAAGACAAGGTCCAGGTTCTTCCTCTCTTCCTTGAAAACCTCTGGAAGCTTTTAGCATCTTACCTCCCTTGAGCTTTCTGACAGTTAAGTCTGTATGTTGAGACAAAGATTCTTCCAGTGTAAATTAGTCCTCTGCTCTCCACCTGTGAGAGAGATACCCAGAGAGCTCTAGAAAAACCCTTTTGAATGTAAATTTGGGGCAGTACAGCTGTTTGGGTTTGGTTGTTTTCCTGTATTCAACTGGCATGAATTGGAGGGAGGCTTGTCAGTTACAGGTAAACATGTAACCAGTTTGTTTTCAGGAACTTTTAGAAAATGCAGAGGTTTACTATCATATACTTCCTCTTAGAAGCAAATAGGTTATTAAGCTGAGGTAATTGCTGTCAGACACTTCCCCAGGCAGGAGGCCAGATAAAAGGAATACTGTGTAAGAACTCCTTCCCTCTGAAATTGTTCAAGTAGCACACAAGTCATACACCTCAGGCAACTCCTGTTGGGATGCAGAGTTCTCTAAGGAAATGAAAGAAAAATGCATTCACTTTTGGGGTTACACTGTATATGACCATCCTATTAAGCTCATCTGATGCAAACTCATGGGCAAACTTTGCATGACTTTTCTGACAGTTCCATTCCTTCAGATGCATCTCAGCCAAAGAGGAAAGGGGCTGAGGAGTCCTTACCTCTTTCTCTGGCTGTGGGATTCTGAGTGAGATCAGCACTTTTTGGACATGACTCTGCAACATGTGGCTTTCTGGTGAGCAGCTTACTCTAACAGAGGAGGTTGTCCAGATACGTTAGGTGTTCCTGAAGTATGTTTTTCAAGCTGCTTGAGCTAAAAAAATGAAAAAAATATGCTTCCTATGAAACAAGTGTAGATTTCTCTCTCTTTTTTTTTTTTTAATTTTTAAAATTTTATTCTTGGCTTTACCTGAGCTTTTCCTACTAAGAATAAATAATTAGAACAGAATTAAAAGTGAATGAAAGTGGGGGTTTGCCACCAGAATTAGGTCATTTTTGTGCTTTTTACAAATATTGATAATACTTCTGGGTGTAATTGTTTTTTAAAGATATCAGCTTTGATATGAATGAAATGGGTGTTTGTGAACAGTTTCTGACCACCTGGCTGGAAGTCTTTCCAGAGGCCCGGTTGCAAGTCATGTCTGCTGATTGAGAGCTTGTGTGCCTTGTTGTATACCTCTGTGGTGCTGAGATCTGACTAGGGTTATTGGTACTATTGCTTCTAGGGGCCTTATGTGTCCATGGCTTGTCCATTGACTTCAGTTTTCAGGGGACCTTTTGTCTAAAATGGTAACAGACACAACCTATATTCACAGACCCTTCCTCAAGTACCCCTGCACCCGTTTTCAGTTCATTCTCTTTTCTTTTGTTCTGGAAGGTCAATGTTGAGTGATGGAGGAGCAATAAAATTGAACAAGATGAAGCTGTGCTGTGCCTAAGTATCATTGAGTTTAAAATTCCTCAGGGCTTTGGAGCCTCTTCCAAACGCAGTCAAATTTACCTCTGTCTGCTGGATTTTGGCTGAACTTTTTGTATGTGCAGACAGAAGTATCTCAAACAGGTGGAAGAGCACAGGTGTACCTCAAATTCAATTTGAGTTCCCCAAATAATATGGTCTGTGGGGTATAAAAACCAGAGTCCAAATCCAGTCAAATGCTGGGCTGAGGCTCCTGTCTAATACTTCTGATTTACTGAGGTAATCAGAGGGCACTTTTCCCTTCGGATCCAGACTAACTGATGTTACCAAACCTAGGACCAATACTAATTCCATAAGTAAAGAGAAATATGGTCATTTAAAAAGTATTTTGGGATATTCAGGAAGAATCTTTGAGAAATAAGAACTTTCTAGCACTTCAACTAAATCCTCTTAGCCCTGTCGGCAGAAAGCTGCAAAATAAATACAAGTTTGTAGAATTCAGTGACAAGAACATTGGCCTTCTGAGGTGAGTTGGTCCCTAAAATGTACGTTTCTTTCCCCCTCTTTCCTGTGACCATGAAATACTGCTGTTAGTTGATGTGTAGGAAGAGCTGTCACAGGGAAGGTAATTTGGAAGAGGAAGGAGTGCACACCCCTCATGATCAGAACACCACCTAATGCTCTGGGAGGCACAAAGAGCTGGCAGAGTATAACCTAAATACCGCTAGTGAGCTGTGGCACAGAGCAGCAGGTCTCAGCTACACATCTTTACCTCTGTTAAAATCATGTGAGTAACTCCAAGGCATTGCCACATACACCCTGAAATCCCAAGTAACTGTTTTCAAGAAAAAATTGACTGTTTCCATTTGGCTTTTTTGTCTGTGTGTTTGTTTGTTTTTGTTTTGTTTTTGTTGTTTTTGCAATGCTTATCTTTCCAACATTTGCCTAAGTCCTCTCATCGCACCCTGCCCAGAGGCAGGCACCGCAGCGGGGCCCCTCCCCGGGGAGAGGCAGCAGGCCCCTCAAGATGGCGCCTCTCTCCCATCAGGGTTCCTGGCAGCAGCTGGCTTGTCCCCTCGGGCACCTTTTGGAGTCGGCTGCAGGTGCCAGTCCTGCTCAGTGCGGAGTGACTGGAAATCGTGTCTGTGAGAGCCGGAGCATTAATGTTGAAGGGAAATGCAGGAGGAAATGCTCTCCTCCGTTGTTAGGTGGGTGTCCGATGTTTCACTGTTTTGGAGTGCCTCTTGCAGAGCTGGCCAGGCTTGCTGCTGAGGCAACAGGGTTTCTTTTCACAGTGCTGGTAACAAAAAAAAACTCTAAAATGCCTCCATGTTTCTCATGGTGAGGACTGCTTTTAGCCTCACATCCTTTTAGCTTTCCTCTTATAATTTCTGGTACTGGATCCCTGCCCTCTCAAGCCATGGCATGCATCAAGACCAGCCACCTAGACACCTTGAGGTTGCATTGTCATAAGTAATACCAACAGGGCCATAGCCTAGTTGTCTGTGCCATTAAATTGCTGGTATGGTGCTGCCAGACTCCCCCTACAACACCACCTGGCTATAGCTCAGAGCTGGCAGGTGCCCAGAGGCAGCCCAGACATGGACACTGTTCTGGGAGATCACATGGGGAACCATGAGAGATTTCAGTGGTGTGAGTGAGACATAAGCCCTGCTGAACCAGTCAGCCTCAGGGCCAGAGCAACCCCCAGGTGGGTTTACTGGGCCCTGTGAACACAGCCAGCACTCTCACACAGTGCCATTCTCTCCAGCAGCTGCTGCTGAGCTCTTCTGATGACCACAGCTATCTGTGAGGAGGGCTCACCGGGAGCTGTGTCACTGTGATCAGGTGTTGCCTGAAATTAACTGATCTGTGAGGTGACAAAGTAGCTGTGCTGCTCTCCGAACACAGCCCCTGGCAGCCAGGCTGCTCCAGCTTAGTGCCTCAGATGTCTGCCGTGGCGCAGAAGCTTCAAGATGGCAGCTGTGCTAACGGGAGCTGGGATGGCTGCCAGACTGGTCAGGCCTCTGTGTTCCACTGCTGCTGCATGTGCTTGGTGGTACTGGGTAGCAGAAGGTAAGGGCATGCTGCAGAAGGAAGCTGGCCCATCATGGTGGGCAGGTGAGAAAAACATCCACAGGCTGTGCAGTTCTGTTCAGCACCGAAAGACCAACAAGTGCATAGTTGCTGCCCGGCAAACTTCAGGAGGGCAGTTTTCTCTTTGATGTTAGTGGGAATTATATTGTACACATACCAAAGAGAGAATGTTCCCCTAATTGATTGGAAATCACTGGTAGCAAGTTACTGGCTCAAAAGGGTTTTGGTCAGTAGTCTCTCACTCTTCAGAAGGGCCTCATTTCCATAGAGGGAGGGACTTGCTTTGAACTGTCTTGGACAGATGACAAATACCCAGCAACTCCAAGAACATTTCCTCTGTGTTAGTGTTAATGTAATAGAGAAATATACACTCAGACTGAAATGCCTTTTTGTTGTTGTTGTTGTTTTTTACGGAACAGAAGAGGACTCTGGAGACAAAACATGCAAAGAAAACCTCAACTCAAGCTTGGTTTTAAACAGAGCAAGATGTTAGAAGAGATATATGGTGAGAAACTGCACCAGGATTTGGAAGTGCCATATTACACCTATACCACAGCAGACATTTTAGGTAAATTTGATTACATATCATAATCTTGCATTAGATCTTTGGTAGTGAAGTACATTCCTGTTTCCTCTGTAAGCTATTGTGTAGCACAAGTATGGTATGCCCATGGAATTCACCTGCTCCATGGCTCTAGCAGACACACAGCAAGGTGTCAATAACTGCATTGATAATCTGGGAGATTCTGCTGGGAAAGGATAAGGTTTCCCCAACCAAAGAGCTGGTTTGCTCTTTCCATGGGAACAGTATGGATGGTCCACTTAATAGTTCAATCATTAGCAATAAGCAGTGGGGAGAGAATTTGTACTGACAGTAGCCAAAGCCAAGAAGAATGGTTTGAGCTATCACTTTTTATTGCTGAAATCTGTGCTAAATCCAGATTCTAGGAGTTTACATAGAGAACTTGAGTTGATTTTGACACCAAATTGGGAAAGACATCTCTCCTTGAACACAACTAAATCCATATAACTGTGGACATTACTTACTGAACTCTTTGTTATGAGTACAGTAACCAGTTTCCCCCAAGGCATGGAGTGGATTAATCACTCTGTGTGTCATTTTCCTGAAAAGAATGAGGCCACAGTGGTGTCTGCTGTGTGACACTGGTACACATTTTGTGATGCCACTGCACCTTTACTCCTCTGGAAAATTAAACAATACTGAGAATTCCTTGTCAAGGGTGACTGTAAAGATCAAATGTTTTGAGGGGGGCAACTAACTGTTAAGAATATTATTTGCTTGGTAGTAAACAGATTTTTTTTTCTGTATCTCTGAATCTCTGTTGTCATAAAAGACAAAAATGTGCCATGGTTCTGTAACAAGCTCTGAGATCACTGTGACCTGCTTAGGAAAAAAAAAAATAAAATATGGAAGAGGTTGTATGCTATGTAACCTTGGGAGTGCTGGAGAGCACCAGTGCATGCTCCAGTCTCTTTCTTTCTTAGAGAATTGTAGCATGTGGGTGATAAAGATCATACTCCTTATATACATGGAGGAGGAAAGGGAAATTAGAGTATTTAGGTAGCAGTTATTCAACCTGATGTTTTTGAGATCATCTCCAAAGAGATGAAGGTGCAAGATTCCAGTGTGTCTGATTTTTGTGGATCACTCTTCAGGGCTGAATACAGAAAAAAAGTTCCTTTTTCTGAAAATTAACCCTAGCCTAGTGTCTGATCTAAAGACCCCTAAAGCTGCTAAGCAGGTTTTCATCTTAAACAGAGTTTAGACTACAACATTAATTCTTAGTCCTGAGTAGGGAGATTTTTGGATTCATGTCAAACATTTTTTGTCATACAATAAAATATGTTGTTCAATGAAAACAAACAAACAAACCAATAAAAATGCTAAAGGAGTCAATCTAATGATAGTATTTCTGTCAGCACCCATCCTTTTGTCCCCAAAAGGAGCAGATTCTTGCCATGGCTCTGATCTTCCACATAGTTCTGATTTTAATAAGAACAGGAGGAGGCATAGAGAGAGCATAACATTTTCTTCAGGGGACCAGTCCATGCATCAGTATTAATAATGTACCAAATTAGCAGTCTGCTCTAAGAACTGCTCCTTTGTATGATGACAGCCCAGTGTGCCATGTTTCCTACAAAACCATGGTTTATGACTAATATGCTGGTCAGATGTTACATGTAAATTCATATCACAGATACCAAATGGCAGTAACAATGGAGATATTTTCTAAGCTTTACACAGATTTTTTCTTTTTGCTTTTAAAAAAATACAAACAACAACAACAAAAAACCCTCAAAACCAACCAACCAAAAAAAAAAAACCACACACACACAAAAAAAAGTTCATTTTCAGTCCACCTCAAACACTTCTTTTTTCTCATCTAACCGCTCCTGGCCCCCCTCCTCACCCCACAAGCTGTGTGAAATCTTTCCAGAAAGACCTAAAACCATGTGATATCCTCTTGGATTCATGATTCCTGTGGAATCTCAAGCTGAGAGAGGCCTCAGGATAGAGCAGTAACTGACAGGGGATGGCAAGGCAGTTGGGATTGTGTAGGCGTGCAGAACTGAGGAACCAAGGCTGCTCAATATGTTTTTAATGAAACTAATAAATACAGCCATTGAATGAATAGAGCTGATTGACACGGGGAGTTCCTAGTTCCCCCCTTCCATCTGCAGCCTTTTCAGTAGCAGAACAGAATAAAGAAATTGAAAAGGAAACTGGGACATGTATTTTCAAAGAAATGTTATACAAAATTGGAAGCAAAATGCTAGATGAAAGAAAAATTGTTCTTTTTCTACAAGAAACCTAACAAGGTTTTCCCATGTTCTGTCCACAGAAAAGAATCAAACCTTCTCTCACAGTTTCCAGTGAACCAATGGAAAGATCAGTAATGGAATAGCTGACAAAAATTCAAAGTAGAAATTGTTTTTCATTGTCATTTTCATGACAAGGAAAAAAATGCTAGGAAAAATCAGCTGTCTCACTGCTTAAAGAAAAAAATAGATGTGAGCCTTGAAATGTCTTTATGATAATGAAGGAGCATTTCCATGGGAAAATGAAGCCCTGGTCTAATTATGGAAAGGAGTTTACAGCCACACAGCTCTGACCTCACCACACTGTGCAGGATCAGGCAGAACATTAGTTGCACTGGGTAGTCAGATTCTCAGGTGTGAGTGCCTACATTTCCACATGGCTTCTTTCTCACCCACCAGCAGGTTGACTGTGAATCCAGTTCTAAAAGGTGGGAAGAGGATTGACCTTGAGGAGAACTAAACTGAAAGCACAGTGGTATATTCTGAAGTGGGGAGCTAGGCAGAGGAGCTGCAAAAACCACTTTAAACACAGGAGCTGTTTAAAAATAGGTAGATGGCCAAAAATAAATATTGACCAAAATAATATGTCTGCATACCACAGGCTTAAAAATAATAACAGGTGAAAGCAGAGTGTATGGCAGTGGAAAGAGAGCTTGATGTAATGTGCATTTCTGAAGAATGAGGGAGTGTCAAAAATCAATGGGATATAGTAATACCCTAATGTCTAGAGCAAGGACAGGTTAGGTCACAGGGGGATGGGAGGGGCCTCTGCAGCTGCAAGACACCATTGGATCTATAGAGAGAAGATTTTAGTAGGTGAAGAAACCCAGATAATCAAATATGCAACTATTAATGGCTGACAAGTAGCAACTATATATTAGTAGTAAATAAAATGGACCACACAATAACTCTGAACAGCCTCCCCTGGGTAAGAAGCATGCCAAAGAGCAGCTTGCCAATACTAAAATTTGGAATTTTCTTATTAAAAATATTAAACAGAGAAGCTAGTGAACAAGCCATAGAACTAGAGGGAAGGATATTCAGAGCCTTAGGCTGAGCAAGGAGGGTTTTTTTGCTGAGTAACTCACAGTGATCACAAACCACATAAAGTAGATTTTAAAGACTAGATTATCTCATGCCTGCACTCTCCCTTCCCACCTCACACCCTAACATTACACTGAAATATTTTAGAACATATTCTCCTTTCTGCTGTTCCCCATTATATCCTCCTCCCACAGAAGTGTTATAGCAATAGCCCAGCTGTTTTCTTGTTGCTGTGGATATATGCAGAAGAATCCTACAGCATTGTACAGATGAAAGACCAGAATGCCTCAAAGCATCCCTGAGCTGCTTAACCTTATACACTGCACATGCTGAAATCAAGGAATTAAAGAGGAGTGGAGGGGGGTGTGTATGTGTGGAGGAGGGGCAGCCTGCTCCACAGGGGTTTAGGTCATGCACAAGCCTTTGTAGGGACAGAGCCTCCAAATGGCACATAAAAATTTTAAAACTCCCAACCATACAGTCATAGTCACAACAAAGATTATTTGTATAGGAAAAGTAATATGGCCAGAGCCTGATTTGCAATGTCTGAAGTTCTTGTTCTGTATCTAGGGTGGTGTTGCTAGCTCTCTGCTGAATCCCCCAATCAAACTGGATTTTCTGTTACTCTCACTTCTCATTCTGCATCCTCAGTTAATAGGTGCATGGTGTGCACTGAGCCAAGCAGGTAGCATATCTGTGACAACTACAAATGCATATTGCAGGGTCAAACTCATTGGTGTCAATGCAAGTTTTGTTTTAGCACTGGAAGTGGCTCAGTCTCCTCTGGGCTAATCTGCAGTGAAGGCTTGTGCTATTGATAGAATATTCTAGGAGGATGACTGTTCTTTAGAAGTACAGAAAAAAAGAGTCAGAAAGGAAAGAAACAGTAGTAGCATAAAAAAATATTTAATTAAGTCCCCCCCCCCCCCTTTGCCAGTTCTTACTTCTTTTCTTTGTTCTGGGAAACCATCTATTTAATCAGGGAGTTTTAATCAGATGAGTGGTTTTTGCAGATGCAGGCAATTAGTACACTGCTTGTCACAAGTTAGGCTATCAAGTAATACTCTTTGGGATTTATGCCTCCTATGGACTATCAAGCTGGAATCCTTGCAATAGAATGAGCCTTCATGAGTAAGCCTCATAAGCACATGAGTTTATCTTTAAGGAAGTGATTAGACTCCTTTCAAGTATTTCAAGTGAAGTACACTCAACCTGAGATCCTCCAATTCATGAATCACATTTCTAGAATTTTATTCCCTGAAGCTCAGATCAAAAATCCCAACTTCTGCCAACCCTTGGGCTGGAACAAATTTCTGTGAAAATCAGAATCATTGCATTGGCTTTACAGGCAACATATAGGCTCTAAATGTCTGATCAAAACATAAGACTAATTTATTCAAGTATTTTAAAAATATTGGCAACATTTTTCCATGTTTGCAACATGTGAGAACATTTTTTTGACATGGTCACAAACAGAATTGGATCAGTATTCAAAAGATGTCCTAGAGACTTAGGAAATACAAAGTTTTACATGGCAGTTTTATTCTTACATTTTCATTATTTTTTTTTTGCTTGTTTAATTGCTATTGTGTGGCTCTTTGATGTCAATTTTCAGTACCATGGTGAAGTAGTTCATGTAAACATCAGTAACTCTCCATGTTCAGTCTTACATGTAATTAGTCTTCCTGCTTCCAGAGAAACTGAATTGGTTCAGAAGTGTAAATTCCTGTTAAAGAATGGAGAGTGTGCTGCTATTTTTGTAACTTAATTGCCCACCTTTTAAATTAATATTTTATATTCATATTTTTATAACTTATTTGCCCACCTAATTAAAATTATTTAATTAATTGCCTCCTCACCCACCCACCATATTTAGGAAAGATAAGAACTTTGCACAGATACATTATATATGACAAGAAGATGGATGTTAGAAAAAAAAAAAGAATGGATAGAATTTTACTTGTATTCTGGTACCTCTGGATAGCTACCTAGGAGGGCTTCACATGGAAACCAAGGAAAAAATGGAAGGGAATTAGAAAGTTGTCTAAATAACTTCTCTGTCAATGTGAATCTGACCTTAAGTATAAGGTTCTTCCCCAGAGTGGAAGAACAGTGCTGTTAAAATATGAAGTAGAGAGGCCTAAGTTCAGGAATGTAATTTCTTTGCAGACGTTCATCATGGAAAAAAAGGAGGCAAAAACTCGTTAGGAAAAGACAGTGTGATACATAAAACCATTTACCCCCAGGTGAACGAGGAGTCGTTCTCTTGAAATCAACAGATTGGTTTAAATTGAGCCCAAAGCAAGATAGAGCTCCAAGATAACATTTGATCAAGTTACCTCCCTTATTAGAGGGATTGTCGGCTCCAGCCTGCAGCACACGAGGATAAAGGGAAAATGCTTGAGAGCTAATTAACAAGTTACCAGCTGAGTAGGTCTCATTATTTTGAAATGTAAATGCTTTTGTTGATTAAATCTGGACCATTAGCTTTGCTCGGTGATGGAGGAAGTTTCATCAGAAGTGAAAGAAGAGGAAGCAAGGAGTTTTGGGTGATGGCCACTGAAATAGCTTATCCTTTGGGGAATGTACATTGAGCTGAAAAGTGATCTTTTTTATTCTGATTTATGCTCTGGAACTCACTTCAAAGAGTATCAGATACATGGCTTGCACTGACCAGCAGTTACCAAACAGTTTAATGACAAGACAAATTCCTGTTCAACAGGATCTTGGTAATGTTTTGTATAAATATAAGTCCTAGGGCAGAACAGACAAATTTCAGATCCTTACCATAGAGTTTTATCTACTCCAGATGCCTGGAATTCTTATTCATAAAACCAGATTTCTGCACATGTAAAAAGACATGCAGTGGATTTAGACACCTTCCCAACTGACTTGCATCAGACTAATCACCTGATATAAACACCCACTGAAAGGCAGATTTTCTAGTATACCAGGTCATATTCTATCCTGATTATAGAGCAAGAGAAAGGAAAAACACTGAGGTTAGCAAAACAACCATGGGTAACAAAGCTGTCCTTTCAAAACTTCTGGTCCTGTGGTGTGAATTTCTAGATCTGAAATATGCAGTCAGCTTCCAAACACCCTCTTCTTGACCCATGTCAAGGAGCCAAGACCATAGCATTTGGATTTTGCAATCCACTTTTCTTCTGTCTTCCTTCCAAGTGCAGCAGGAGACTTCCCAGGCATTTCATTACCAGAAATCATAGTGATATTCTGTCTACTGTGGGAGAATGTTATATGAAATGCATTTACTGACAAACTGAATGACCAAAAGACCAATAGGATCACCTGAAGTATTACTCAACAGCTATGCATCTCAGTCACCCTGTCAGAAGTACCATAATCTGTGTGCTGGAACTTTCACATAACTAGTAGGCAGGATTTTTCATGAAGTTTGTGGTGGAGGCTTTGGGTAGGCTGCCCAAACTTGCAGTTGTGGGCTTATCTCCAGACCCACTCCACTGATTATTGCTCAAGTTCTTGGACTATGGAGAAAATTCTGGTAATTGAAAAGATGAGCCCCAGGAAGAATTGAAAGAATTGATACCAGTAGGATAGTGAAAATCATGTTCCTTTGAAAGTATTTGTCTTGACTTCTGTCTCCATCAACTGACTAACAACTGTTTTCACTGCAAAGTAAAACAGAAATTGAAAAAAGACCCCACAGTGTGCATACCAGATGCTTTTCATGTGTGTTTAATATAGCACTAGTAGAGCATTATCCCAAATGACTTCTACCCTCTCAAACAATGATAGCTCTAGGAAAAAGCAAATATTGACACTCCAATAATGTTTACCCAGCAATCAGTGAGCAGTATACAGCACTCAGGGCACCTTTGTTACAGGAATCAATTAGGGAAATGGAGAACTGAGGTCCCCAATTAGAAGCATATAATAAATGCTGCCATTATTCAGAATGTCCACTCTGCAGATCTTTCTGGAGCTGCTTCTCAGTTGATCACACTTGAAACTCCCACTCCAGCTGATTACCTCCCAGTATCCATACCTTCCATTTTAATGTTATCTCCCACATGTGAAAATGGATGTTTGTCACCCTAGATCCACCCAGCAGCCCTCATCTATGCTTCCAAAAACTATTGGCACTGGCTCTATCAGAGAAGAGACTTTTGCAGTAGAGGAATGTTTCCTGCAGTTCCTGTGAACAGAGTGGTATCCTGACATAGACTTCATATGCTCTGATTCTATCACATCTGTCTTTATCCTGCAGGCACTTGTTTTCTTCTTGGCTGATGCTCTTAGCCTTCCTGTGTACCAAAGCATTAGGATTTGAGAATAAAGGGCTGGAGTCTTGAGTAAATTCTCCTTCCCCACTTTATACCACCACCAAGGCAAGGGAGTCAGCCTTCACACAGTGAGGGCTGGATTTCCAGCTCTCCTGTGTCCCTGGAGCACTCAAAGCAGTTAGAGGCATTCAGTGAATGAAAGCTGGTTCCAGTTATTCCTGTCTCCAGTGCATGGGACAGAACTTCTTAGAGGAGAGATTCAGGGACCACTCCAAGCAACTGCATCAGGAACATGCTCCTGTAAGCTATTTTCTGTGTCTGTTAACATTCACAAAGGTCTCAACACCTCACATTGTTCCATTACAACCTCTATAATTTCTCCCAGGACAGATATTTGCTGTGGAAAGATGAATCTGACTGGCTTGGTTTTAAGACTGGAGCTTTTTCTTTTCCTTCTTTTCCAATAGCTTCATTATTGGTTTTGGCAGCTGAGTCACAAGAAGATGTTACACAAAGGGTGTTTACAGTATAATGAGGTTCAATGGAGTTGAAAGCTAAAGTTCATTAGCCTCACATTTAAGACTATTAGAGCAGAGAGGCTGTGGGGAAGCATTGTGTTTGTCATCTGCACAGTGTTCTGAAAAGCAAACAGCAAAGATTCTCCCGACTGGCTTCCCCTGCAGCCTCCCAGCTGATTTTCATCTGCACCAGAGTCCAGCATTGCAGAATGGAGACTGATGGAACCACTCATCACAGTGTCAACAAGTGTAGGTAACCTCTGCTCTGACCACCACCAAAGTTACCAGGAGAATGACTCAGGAAGGATTTGAGCAAAAGATAGTGTTGGTGCCATAGTGACCATGCAGTTGCTAGGGATGTTATTAGCACTCCGGGAGACTTAATTGCTATGTCCTCATTCCAGTTCTCCAGGGAAATACCTGTTTGCCAATTCTGAAAGACAAAAAAAAACCCCCACCTCTTGATTTTACATTATCTGAAGTCAGCATGTGTTTGACCCTGGACATCTCCTTTATGAAACTAGAATACATCACTTTTATTCACTAAGTGCAGCACATGCAATGCTAACGATTGCCCTTTTTCTTCTTTTTTGCCCCCTCCCATGCACACTTGCTCACTTCCCTCTGGAAGTTTGAGAACCTTTTACTTTTTTTTTTTCTTTCTGTAAGTCTGAAATTCAGCTATTAAGCTGAAGAAGGCTCAGGGAAATGAACTGAAATGTCTAGTGAGATGAAAAATAGCACTGTGAGGATGGTATAAAAAAAAAGCTCAGCGTAATAGAGATTGATCACTCAATCTGTCCATGGCCTCAAATAAAACTGAGTGAATTTAACACGGTAGGTTACAGTTAAGAAGCAGAGTTGTTTCCATGGATATAATATGGTTTCATATTATCACAAGGAGCCATTTATTTATTTTTGCATTTCTGAGTCATTTAGGCAGTCCCTTTATGTGAGTGAAAATATGTTTCTTTTCCCACTCCCTGCTGTTGTGTGTTCTATTAATATCATACTAGTTGAAATAGATGGGCTTACTAGAAACTCTTTGGTTTTGAATTTGTTTTTCAGGTTTCTTTTCCTTTTCTTTTTCTTCTTCAGGCAACTATTTTTATAAACCAGTTCCAGATCCCTCAGGCACTCTTAATACAATTTTCATCCATTTTAAAAACACAGGGCTTAACCCTACAATAACAGTCCACAAGGATGCAGGATCCTATGTAAGGTCTGTGATGTCTTTTATCCCTTTCAGATAAGATGGAGCTACCACTGTATTTCCCTGGCTTTCCAAAACAAAGCATCAGGTACTTGGAAGTGGCCCCACTTCTGACTGTTTCTGTTGATTAAAATAAAAGGAATAAAGATAGAAGCTGTCAGCAGAGAAGCTAAAGTGAATAGAAGAGGAATGTTGCTGTGAAGTATACTGGTCCCTGAAGTTTACCAGCAACCACAATTACCATCTCCCCTCACCAAGGATGTTCCTGGCAGCTGCTGCCACAGGTGCTGTTGCCCATTCTTCATGGCAAAAGCTAATTAAACACTTTTAAATTTGACCCTTTTAATGTTCCCCATAACCTCTTGGAGTTGTTTCTTTTCACTCTGCCCATTCTAGGGCCCTGTTTGGATTTTAGTGAAGTATGGACACTCTAAGCAGGGGTATAGTGCCATGTCATGCTTGGCACTGTACATGCAGACTCTAAAGAGAATCCTGAAGAGCTTATTATCTAAAGAGATGAAGCACAACAGGCTTACAAAGGAAATCAGTGGAGAAAATGAATGAGAAGTGTTCCCAGCTGAGCCAAGCAGTTCCCAGATGAGGGAGGTGACAGATGAGAGCTCAGAGTCCAGGGGCTGCAGACAGACTTTCAAATCTAACTCATCTGTTCTTGCTTATGTTGAAACAACATGGAATTAAAGCACCCATACTTGATGGAGGTGTCCTCTCCTTGATGGAGGCAAGGGATTTGTACTGGGGGCTCCAGGCAGTTACATGTGGGCTTCTGAAGTCACATAAGGTGAATTGTGCTATTGCTGCTGTCTGTGGCAGAAGTAGGATGGCACTGAAAAGACCTGCATGACCCCCTTAGCTGGCAGCAGACATCAGTCAGGATGTTTGCCTCTGTCTGTGACTGAGCAGCAAGTCTGCTCTGGTGCCCTGGCCTGGCCCTTGCACTGACCCCCATTTGTCTCCCCATTATGTGTCACTATCTCCTCTGCCACGTCCTGTCTAGGCAGCAAGGTATGTGCACTGTCTTCGTTTTAAATGTCACTCTCATACCCTGATCTCTTGGCATTGGTCTTAAGAGCTACAGAAATATAAATCCTCCCATCTTAACAATAAAGGGTGGGCTGGTCATGCCACCATGATGCATATTCCCACCTTCCTTAGGAATCTTCAACCCTAGGTTGTCACTCCATGATGGAACAGGTTACCATCTTTTGAATGTAACCTCACAAGCTTTCTCCTCGTGGGCAAGTGCCTCTGTCTCTTTGTTCTTTCTTGATCATATATCTTGGTTCACATGAAACCCATCTATGTCCTTTTCTCTGCCAGTGGGAGGGCAATAATTTTGAAAGGGCTTTAAGGGTCTGTCATTTCATACGTGCTTCAGACAGATCAAAGAAAGTGCCAGCTCTTCCAAAGGTACCACTGGACAGTAAGTGAATGCTATGTCAAAGTGAAGGGCTACACAGATGCTTCTGCTGGCTCGGGCAAACAGATAAGACATGAACAATCTTCCTGGAGAGGGAATCTGAAAAAAAATAGTCAGAGAGCAAGAGCTAGGAACAACAGATTTGAGAATGTCTGTATTGGTGTCAGTCATACCTTCCTAAAACCCAAGGGAAATGTGTCAGTACCTACAAATAACAGCAAGATCAAGACATAAGAAATTATCCACCCATTGCCTACTACTTGCACGGAATATGCTGGTATTATCTACTTCTCAGACACTAGACTGAGCTGAGGAAACAAGCCTGATAAAACGTGTCATGTGTTCTCCCCAGGAACAAGTCTGCAGCATCTGAGTGTTTCTGATCTAGGACATCATTTTCCTCTGGTGTTACTAGCAAAATCAGTGGTATCACCTTATGAGTCATCTTGTACAGCAGCAGTTTTTGAAGGTGTTCTGCTTTCTAATGCTGCATATCTTTTAATAAGTCTTTTTCCAAAGTCCTCAGGCCCTAGGAAGCCAATTTATAACACAACTTTTTTTTTTTTTTTTTCTTAAGTATGTGTGCCAGAAACCCACACAATTCAGCATGTCAAGCACAGGAGCTTGATATTAAATTCTTAAACCTGTGGCTGAGATCCTAAAAATAAACACCAGCATTTTCAAGAGGGATGAAATCTAAAGAGCTTCAACCCCACATCAAAAAATTATGTGTTTGATCCTTTTGAAAATTCAGAAAATAACAGGAGATGGGGCTTGTAATGCAGGACTCATTTTCTAGCTAGTGTGAAATTTTGAAGCATTTTACTCTGATTTCTCTTTAGAGTGGTACCCAGCCTTTAGAGGACCAGATCAGGGTCCAGAAATTTTCAGCACCTCTGATTGTTGACCTGTTCTCCTTGCTGCAGTTTCACCTTCTATAAAATGAAAGATGGGGAGGCTAAAAAATGTAAGGGGGAAAACAGAAAGTGATGGTGACCAGATTTCTGAAGCAGATTGAAATCTCCTGATGGAAACAGGACAGAAAAGTCTTTCTGTGCAGGCAGATTCCAGGAGGCATGGAGCATTCCATAGAATGGGATCACAGTGGTAAGACTGGACCTTGGGTGTTTTGTTTAGTTTGTGTTGTTGTTGTTGGGTTTTTTTGGTTGGTTGCTTGGTTGTTTTTGTGTTGTTTGTTGTTTTTTTTTAATTAATGACTGTCAGTCTCCTAAGCAACAAAATGGGTAGGAAGTAAAATAGCAACTAGACTAATAACAAAACTAGGGGAAATCCCAGCCTGAGTCATTGTAGGAAAGGGAATTAACAGTACTCTGGAGCCTTGTGACACTAGTTCAACAGAAAAAGTTGTTCAAAATGATAATCTAGTCATTTGATGGAGATGTGGGGCATGTGCTTAATGGGTTTTCCTAACTGTAGAGGAAACCCCCCCTTGTCTTGCCTTCTGCTTGCTTTGAACAAAGCAGTATTTTAACAATTGAAGAGTAAGACAGTCCTCTTTCAGCAGGAGCTAAAATCACATAGAAACCATATTTTGTTCCCAATTGGCTTTAAATGGGAAAAAAAGCCTGGCAATTTCTACAGGGTTGCTCTTGCTTTTCAAGTAGCAGAATGTGACTCTGTGGTCACTTCCATAAAGGCAGCTCCTGCATGGCTTATTGCTTTCTCTCTGTGCCACACAGCTCCCGTCTGAGATCTCCTCTATCTGAAGGATGTGTTGTTTTAGGGCAGACATTTGTTTATCTCTAAGTATTTATGCTGATACTCCTAAGCATATTTCTACAAAGCAGAAAGTTGTCCAAGTGTGTTACTAGAGAGTGCAATGGTCAATTCCAACACTTCCACGGGGAGCTCTAGTGCAACACTAAGGTGTTTTGGTTTGCCCAGCTTCCCAAAGGATCAAAGAACTCTCAGAACAACACAGGTATGTCCAAAAACACACTCCAATTTGTGTAGGTGCCACCCTTGCTTTAAGTGCCCTGCAGGTTCTTTCCTATTTTTGAGGGGTTTTAGCATGTACATTATTTAATTAACATGCAGTGTAAGTTACATGTTGATACTGGCTCTTACTGTATATGACTACCTATTACATGGTTTCTCAGCATTCAAATTTCTTTTGTCATCATCCTCTTGTGGTTTGGTTCAGGCCTTTTCATGTTGGGAATGCAATTGAGTCAGCTGTGTTGAATAATCCCCATCATTTTCACAGAAAACAGTAATACAACCAAGCAACAGAATTAACGAAGTCTAGTTGCCTCTGAAATTGTGTCCCTGCCCACACAGAGTCTGTAACCCACTTCTCCTCAGAAGTGTGCCAAAAACCACCCTCAATTTTCTCTGCCCTTTTCTTAGAGAGCAACCCAACCCACCCACCCCCTGACCTGATCTTTCCAAACAAGGCCTGATTCCCGACCTCGTCACAGGCCCCTTGCCTTCTTACAGGCACTGGCGTGGGATCTGTACTCCACACAGCCACCTTTTTTTTACAGATCTTGTAGGAACTTCTTAGTTTTGTGCTCTCTCTCCCATTGCCAGTTTGGCTGAAGGCAGCCAGCTGGTGCAGGAGTTATTCCAGAGGGGCTGAGACACGATGTGATCTCCCGGGCCTTCCTCAGGAAAAGAGGATAAAGCCACAAGGTGATTAGAGTCTTAAGTCTTTATGTCTCTGGACCTGGGGTTTTAGAGGTGCCTTTATCCCACAAAGCTGGTGATTTTGTGGAGAAGCTATTGTGTATTCTCCCACATAGTATCTAATCTTTACATTTCACCATCATACACTGAGGCCAATAGAAATGTTGCAGTATAATGGTTGATTTGTCTAGTTGGCTGTGAGAGACAGGGAACTGCATTTAACCAAGGCAACAATTCCCTTCTTTTTTAAACAGCTTGGAGGTTTCCAGGGACCTTGTCTGACTCCTGATTCCCCTGCCCTACTGTTCTCTGTCTTCTAAATTGGCACACGTTGCCAAAAGTGCCTGCTGCCTGAGGAGTGCATGGCATGGCTTTCTGTCGGGCTGTCAGCATAGTTCTTTTAATCAGTCAGGGGTTTGTTGCTGAATGAAAGAACTCTCCCCCAGACATCTATCAAGTGAATGGTCTCCACAGAATTCCCAACCCAAGTTGCCGTGGGAAACTGGGCAGAAAGGTTGCAGCAATCAAGCTCTGGTCTCAAGCATGTTAGGATTTCCAGGGCCAGATCCAGCTCTGCTAAGGCCAGGAAAAGGTTGACTATGGTCTCAGCAATCTAAGCAGAATGGAGTCCACTGCTGTTTAGCTACCATGGTGACAGAAACGTTAGGAATTCCTGAGACATTGCTGGTGTGTCTGGACTGGATTCAAGCTGAAATTTGGAATACTCCATACTGCAGGTTTAACATTTCCATTTAAATTCTAGTCAACTCTATTTTCTCCTAAATATATTAAATTATATATATATATATATATACACACACATCTTGGAAGCACATTGTGGTTTTGAAATTTTCCTCATCTAGAAAAAATGCCTGCTCAACAAAGAGGGTGATTTCCCTTTGAGCAGCTTCTGTTTCCACTCCCATGTTTGGAAAATGCTGCTGTTCTTTAGTGAAGGACCCTCTGAGACTCTCTGGCTTTCTGTGAGGTCAGAACTCCTCACACCCTCACTGTTGTCTGCTCCTGACACACCATCAAATGAATGTTCCTGGTGGGTTTCTGTGTGTTTTGGAGCTGAGGAAGAGGTGAGTTCAGGAATTTCACAGAATACTATAGCACCAAGTCAACATTTAGGTTTAGTCCTCCAGGTAAAACCTGCTGCATTTCATATTGAAATCTAAGGTCTCTCTCAAAAAAGGGTGGCCTTCAAGCAGTGTATATTTCAGTAGAATACCTGTTAAACATCTGTGTTTTTCATGGCTATTCTCTAGAAAAGCAATATGAGAAATTTGCACTACATTGCTAAAAATATTGTGTGAGAGAAATGTGATAGGCAAAAAGTACTGATTAGCTCTAGGGTGCTACGTGGTTTTAAACTAGACCTGTGCTTAGAAACAATTTCTATTTTGTTCATTTTAAAGCTCTGTGGCTCCACTGGAGTGCTGCAGGGTCACAAGTAGATCACTGACTGAGAATCCAAAGGTCCTGACCCACTCTGTGTTCTTCAGTCCACACTGCAAACTGGTTTTCTTTCCCCTGAGTTCACATGTGCTTTGTTGAGTAGTTTCTGTTGATACTAAGAGCAAGACTTTCAATTAGCCACGTGGGCCTCAATGTGTTGGTGTCACTGGAGGTGCTATAGTCACATAAAGTGAATATTTTTGTTGTTTAAAAGCAGAACTGTAATATAATTCTGCAGTAGGTGTCATTGATTATACAGGGAGGTGAACTAAATTGTATCTACCCTTGAAAATTTACAAAGGAAAGTGCCATTTTAGCCTATTCAGAAATAAATAAATTATTTCCTGGTCACTTTTGCATCAACATAAACCCTTTGAGAGGACCTTCACTTGGCAGATGACTGAACAATAAAATAGCTAGATCAGTGGGACTGACCAAACTCCCTAATTTGAGTGATCCTGACTATGGAGTAGGTGTAGGGCCTGAACAAACTTTGTCTCAACAGCTGTCTCACGCTGGAGAACTGAGCTGGAGATCCTGTTTCTCTTTGAAAGATGGTGAAAAAGCATAGACTATTGAGAAAAGCATGCAATAAACATCACATTCTTGGTAACCTGGACAAAACCCACATTACAGCTGAAAAAAATCCTTGTAACCATCTTATCCGGTCAAACAGAAGTGACAACTTCTGGAACTTACTCTTTTTCAGCCTCTGGAACACTGTGGGTCACAAGATAGATAATTAATGGCTGAAGGCAGTGGCTGTCTCTGAATCTTCAAGAGTCCATGGGATCCACAGAAATGACTAAGACAAGTTAGACTTGCTGAGCAAAACAGGTATATTTATTAAAGCATATGTATTTAAAATATGTATTTCCTGTGCTCAACGAAGTCATACGTACTGGAAGGGGTTTAAACTGAAGGTGAAAGTGCAACTCCACAGTTGTGGAAGAGGAGAACTTGAGATTTTAATGACTCAACTAGACAACCACCCCTAGAAATGTACCCTAGAGAGCAATCCTAGGAGACAGATAATCTTTCATGGGCCTTTTTTGTCATGTCTAACTTTTTTGATTCCTCACATTTCCATGTCTTTTAAATAGAACAGGGCTCCTATCACTCTCTTGATCTGTTCTCCTGGCACACACAGTGACAGTCCTATGTGCAGATGGAACCAGGGGAGTTTTACTATTTTCTTTTTTATTAAAAAACATGCAGAAACTGCTTTTGGATTCACTGCTTCTCCACTCCCATCATTCTGCTCCTCTTTCCATTTCCTTGCTGCTTATATTGCATGACTTTTATTCCACTTTTAAGATATATACCTTATTTTATAACATTTCTCAAGCACTAAAAAAAAAGTGCTAAGTCAAGCAGTTACCAGAGCTGGAAGATCTACCCTTCCTCCAATTGGCACAGCTGCCATGTAATAGCCATCATGTTGAATTTAAGGATAGATTATTATTATTGAGTTGGTATTACCTTGGCTGCTTGCCCAGCATGTCCTTGGTAACTCAGGGTCACAACAAAAGGACTAATACTCTGGTCCTACTCAATAAGACACAGGATCAGCATGATGAAAATGGCCTCAGCCTTCAAGAATCCTTGAAATTTGGCTTTCCAAATTAAATTAAAAAATAATTCAGATTGTTTTCCATGAATGATTACTATTAACCCTTATTCCTCTTCTTGCCATTTCCCAAGACTATTATTGATTTCCAGTTTCTCACATGCTAAGAACATCCGTGGATAATGTTTTGTGGATTTAAAGAACCAACAAGTTTATGAGATTAATGGGATTCTGTAGGTAGCAAACAAAAGGCAGATGGATAGATTTCTCCCTGCTCAAGTAGCTTGATACCTGCCTCTGAGGTGGGAGCAATGCCAAGTAATGCATTTGGGCTGTGCACTCTTGTGCAATCATTTCCCCAACAGAATTACATTCTTCTGCTGTGGGATGGTTTGTTTGTCTCTCCTGAGCATGACCCCTTTTCTAATATTTCCAAGTGAACTGTTTGACACAGGGCTGGCTTTCCCAGATTTCTACCTCTAGGTAATGATCCCTTTAAGTCTTTTCAAAATCACACCATAATTGGTTCATGTCAATGTCACAGGTAACTGGTGAAGCAAGCAACAGCAAATTCTGAGACAGTTTCAGTATCATAGGTGTTCAAGGGGCATTATTTATCCTGAGGAAGATTAATTTTTCAATTAGTAGCTAAAGCAGGAGCCACCCTAAACCAAATATAAATAATCCTTCATTTGTTTCTAACTAAAAAAACCTCTTGGGAAACAAAAAGTCACAATAAGCAAATCTAAAGGATATGCAGAGACAGTGACTGAAGTGAGAAGAGATAATTTGGAGTAAAGTGACCTTTCTCAGATTCTTGTGTTTATCTTTTAGAAACTAGAAAGACAGGCATTAAATACAAACTTTTTGTGTGGTAGGTGATGGCAGCAGATGATCTTTGCTGCAATCAGTTGATTGGCCTGCCCTTGTCCCACCAATAAATGACATTGTTGCGGTTTGGGGTCAGGGCAGCCCCCAGACCGATAACAGACCGCTCTCTTTTAACCCCCCTCCCTCCCCAAAGGGGAGAGAAAAGGAATAAGGGAGAGAGACTTAGTGATTCAAAAAGGAACTAAAGCAATTTAATCAAAAAAATGAAATGAGGCATATACAAATATATACACAGCCAGTACCGAACCCAACCTCCCCCCGATGGTAATTACGTCACCCTCACGGACGCTGTGGAGGAGCTGGACTCTGGCACCGGGCCTTCAGGATCAGGATCGAAACGAGAGAGCGAAAGAGCAAGCAAGAGAGCCAAAGCAAGAGAGCGAGAGAGCAAGACAGAAGAAGCAGAAGAAGAAGAAGAAGCAGAAGAAGCAGAACGAACCTCTCGACCCCCAAACTTTATATACTGGATATGACGTGTATGGGATGGAATACCTCGTTGGTCAATTTGGGGTCACCTGTCCTGTCTGCTCCTCCCCGCAGGTGCGGTCTTTCACTTTCTGCACCCCCCAATGCAACACACAAGTTCTAGCAGTGGCCTTGGTTTTGCATTCCATCCCTGGCAGTAACTGTAAACATTAGGTGTTATCTCTGCTAGAAGCAGAGACTGTCTGCAAAACATGCTTCTAACTCTAGAAAGTGCAGTTAGTTAGAAACTTAAGCTGAAAAGCAAAATCACCGAACAAAACTTGCTTGCTTTTCACCCAAGCCAGGACAGACATAAAAGCCTGTACTGCAATCTCAGGGTGGAAACTTCTGTTATTTGACTGGCAAATAGACTTTTACACATAATTATCACAGCATGAGCTGCTTACTCTTGTGTTCCTTGCTGCCTGGTTATGCTTGTGCTCAGTACCTTCCTCCTTAGCTTTAGTGTTTCCATCCAGTGTCTCACACATCAGAGCTAAGTAACATACCTTGGTAATCCTTTTCCTCTTCATCCCTCTCCCAGGATGTTTGAGAATAGGAAGGGTTTGTATTTTCAAAGCAAGGTCTGTCTCTTTTAGACACTGTGACAAAAAGTGGCTGGGTTGTGAGGTTTAAACAAATGATTTATTGAACTCCCAGGTTTAGCTGTGACGCTAAAAAAAAAAAGCAAGAATACACTATAACATATTAGAAAGCGTGCTAAATATTCTACATGTGTTAGTTTGTCACCTGTGCTTGCAAACATACAACAGCTAAATACTCACCACTCCAGGGAAGGGCTCTCTGTCTTAGAAAAATCACCTTGGCCAAGGGAGAAGGGTCTCCATTCAAGTGAGCATTGGAGAGGCAACTCCCAAAATCTCAATCTTAGCACTTTTATCCCCTGTTTTAGTGACTGATTACACAGTTTGAACACACAAGACTGTGGCTGAAACCCTCCAGGTGGTTGTGCAAAACTAGACCCAATTGGATCATGCCTCTGGATGCACAAAAGCTGCCTGCTGAACCCACCACTGAAGCCATTCAGTCTCTCCTTAGCTTACTTTCTCAGGAGGCTGAATAGTGGTTTGAATTGACACTCAGGTCACACCATTTGTTGAGGAGTTTCAAGGCCCAGCTCATGCTTCAGTTCTTTGTGTGGTGCAGTGGGGCCCTGTTTGGCCTGAGGCTTATGGACAACTTAAGGCTGAGCCATCTCTACAGCTCCCCATGTGTCATCCCTGGATGTAGCAGATGATACTGAAACCTGCTTATGAACTGTGAGCCAGAAAACCCCCACAGATACTCATGCAAAGAAGCTCAGTCTAGGAAAAATGGTATTATTAGTCCATCTGTGACCTGTCCATTTCCCCTTTCCCACAGATAAAGTGTGTTATTTACACCTTCCTCAACACAACATGGAATAAATTCCATCATTTTCACAAATGCTCTCCCTCCTCCAGGGATTTTCCACTGCAGTTGGTACTTTGCAATCCCAACCTCCTCTCCCTAAATTACATTACCTATATTTGAGGCATTGCCTCACAACAGAGAGCATCTGTGAAGGGATGCACCTTAGGTCAGTATTCCAAGGTGAATGAAAAGGTGTGAGCACAACACTGCACTTGCTCTGTCTGCAGCCCACTGGCTGCCTTGGGAATAGCACACTCGTGTTGTTTACCAACTTGCAGAAGAGAAGCTGGTTTCATGAATACCTCCTGTGCACAGAAACAGACACCATGAGATTTGGCAGACAGGAGCAAGTGATGACAGGCTGTCATCAAATTATTCCTTTATATTTTATACCAACAAGGATAATCCAGATTCATTTGAAGGAGGATGCAGGAAATAGAAAATGTGGTTTAGACACAGTTCTGATTAAGAGTACCCAAGTTTGCTAATTCCAATAGCCACTCATAATTTCTGTTTGCTTTTCCTTACTATTGTTCCCCTCTCAGTTTGCCAGTAATGAAAACAAAGCAGCCTTGGCCAGTCATTTATGTGGAAGGAAACTGTGAGCACAGCACATCTCATCAAAACAAGGGGTGCTGCTGAGGCTTTTGCATATGGTGGAACATCTAGTCAAGAAAAGCCAGCTCTGGATGAAGCCAGGAGAAGACAGAGGGAATGAGACAAATCTTATCAGGACCCTGAATACCTTCAGGTTGTAGGCTGAGGGAACCCAACATCACCTTGGGATACTTTGATTTCCATTCAGAGCCTGACATTTCTGTCTGAAGTACATCCCAGGCTACTTCAGAAAAGGGGGACTTTTGGCTAGAGGGATTTGGGACACAAATGGCTGGGTCTTCAGCTGTCATAAATCAATACACTTCCATCTAGGATAATATCTGGAAGACACTGAGAACATCTTTCTGTGTTTCTGAGCAGGTTTGTCCCAGTTAAGACTGTTTCCAGTTTTCCTACACAATCTAAGATGTTCAGGTCTGAGAGTTTTTTGCTTAGAATATAATCTGAACAAAAGAATAATATTTGAGTGGATTTCTGAAGCATAATCAGTTTATTAGGAAGTAACAACTTGCATCCCAAGTGTTTCCCCAGGAAGGTTAAAAGACAGAGGTGTTTTCCACACTCCCATTGGAACTGTAGGTTTTTGTGCTTCCATCATGTGATGCCCTAAGAAATGAGGCTACACACGTTGGTTTAATATTATAGTTCCCTTGTGATATCTCTACTTCCCTTAATGAGGGCAGTGTTGCTAACTTGTTAGGAGCCTGAGGACTATATCAAATTAACATAGCATGGAAGAGAAATTAGCAGAGAGAAGAGCTCTTTGCATGAAATGGAATGAAATCACTGATGGCCCTTTCTTCAGTCTTTTTTTGTTGTTGTATTACAGACAGAATGTTACCAGGGATAATATAGAACACTGTTACTCAGAACTGGGATGCCCTTATTTTTATTCAGTAACCTGAATGACCAAAAGTAATTAATCTTTCTCAATACTAATTACATAATAAAGCAAACATGATATGGGTGTTTAACTGTGAGAATGAAAGGGAAGGGACATGGCTCTTGGTAAAATGACTGGGGAGAAATAACAATGGATGAAAGAATCCTTAGTTTTGCATGATAAGTTTTAGTTTTACATATGTTTACATGTGAGTAACTCGAAAGTCACACTGTTATTTCAGTAGGATAATGCTCTGCTTTCTGCTGACATGCAAGAAATCAGCATGCAGCTCTTTCCATACTTCATCATAAAGCACAACCTGGCAAGGGTCAGAGAAAGCACCAAAGGAGTGTGGGAGAAAGAAAGACAGGTGATTAATTAATGAAAACAAGGGGAGTTTCATTAGAGACTTCCATACTATGTTTTTCTTTAAAGTTTTCCTTTGCAAAACAGAATTGATATAATACATCTTTTCTGTGGTGATTTTTGTGGGGCAGACATATCACTCTTCTAGAAACACCAAAGGTACACAGAGAAGTCAGCAAACTGAGAGGGTGTGTGAAATATAGACACCATGTAATGTTTTAAAGATCAATTTGCTGCAGCCTTGGCCTTTTAGTGATTGTGGCCTGCTTGTGCAATGGTAGCTCCTAAAAGGGGCTGTAAGTACTCATTGCAGGGAGCTGTTCTGAGTGACAGTGGGGCCAAGGAGATACTTCCACACAGCCTTCATTTGTGGTTTCACTATGCAAAGTGAGTAATTGCTGGCAGATCCAAGGAGCTGTAAGTTCAGGCATGATCAGTGTGCTGACAGCAACAGACATTCTTCTAGATAACAATTATTGCAAAATATGTCATCTTTTTATTATATTTTTTTTCTGGCAAAGTCTTCCTCTCTGTTTCCATTATTCTCGGATGCTGAAAGCAAGATCTCCCCTCATCCCCCTGCCTAAGTGCCTTGTGCAGGGTCATCTTTCCCTGCCTGATGGTGGTTATTACAAGAAGAGCTAATGAGGGACTAATCCACAGAAACCTGCTCATTAACTTTGGGACACACCTGGTTGTATCTGGCAGTGGTAAACAATTTTATCAGAAGATACCCCAAATCAGCAAACCCATCTCCCTTCCTCTCTGCCTCCAGGCTGTGCAATGCAGAGCTCTGAATCCAGTAAAGAAGCCATGGCTGGCAGCAGTTTTGTACCCCTATAGTCATTGTGGGTGAGCTTTGGAAAGTGCTTGGTGGCAGCCCAAGCTTGGGTTGGCTTTGGCAAGGTGAGCATGTGGGCTCTGGTCCCCAGAGAGCACTGCCATCTGCTCTTGGTGGCACTGGGGAGCTTTGCTGCTGTTTGCTATGAAACACTCATGTCAAAACCCACTTGCTTAAAGATCATGGCCCAGACAGACTTGTCTTGGTTGTTACACTTCCAATGACACAATATACAAACGTAAATATAAAAACTTACGAGTCACTTTCTAAATGAAACATAAGTTTGGGGAGTGATGCTCCTGTGGGGAGAAGTGCTAATTAGTGACACCTTCTGCTACAGAGCCCAGCAACAGACGGGTCTCACTGTAAATGAGTGGTTGTGCTGGAAGGACTATGCTCTGGGGAACCTGCAGGAGTTGACAGATTTAGCTACAGCAATTGGAAATAATCTGTGGACAACGAACACAGGAGAATTTGTGCAGAGGAAATGACAATAAGTTGTGCTTTGGAAAAGTGACTGCAAGAGTTTACCTTTTTCCTTTCTTTCTGTAACAGTCACAGGTCAATTGTTATGCATCCTCCTCTTGGCAGCACTGGAAGAGAATTGAACAAAAGGGTTTTCCCCTTTCTGCCACAGACCCTCTATGGCATCTTAGTCACATCACTGACCCTTGCTGTACTTTAGAACCATGTCCTTTATGTGAAAGTTTTCTGTCAGAAACTCTTGATCTGCATTTGACATCACTAGCCTTAAAGCAGTCAGGGGGAAAAAACATACCCTTCCCAAATTTAGTATATTTTGTTGAAAATGTCCAGTTAGAACACTCAGTTTTCAAGCAGAATCTTCACATTTTCTAAGAAAGTAATACATTTTTTTCTTTTTTTTTCTTTTTTTTTTTTTTTTTTTTTTCTTTTCCCCTGGACTCTTCATTTTCTATCAGGAAAAAAAAATAATTAAATCTGTCCTATTATCTGTAAGAGCCAAGCCTGATGGAAATATTTCTGGGATGAATTCAAAAGCAGACAGAGTACAGGTTAAAATAGGTCTCTGTTTCAGTGAATGCTCTGCACCTTCTGATGTTGGCTTTAACAACACAGAAGCTCTTTCCTTGGCATTTCCTTTCAAGTGGCTTAGATGATGGTCCCTGCTCATTGGGCTGAAATGTTTCCTTTCCTCTTACACTCCACTGAGCTTCCAGCTTTGCCTGAGGATCCCATGCAGATCCCTGCAGGCTGCAGGTTCTTCCAAGAGATGGAGAGCCACAAAAACAGGCTCCAGTCCTTCTGCAGAGTCAACCCCAAAGGATTAAGGTGTTTTTTAAGAAAGGCATCCCTCTATTTATAGACTTTCTTTATGTGCCACCTGTAATCAAATCCCTGAGGAGTCTGACTTGAGAATATTTGCTGTTCCCAACAGTCACATAGGCTTGGAATCTGAAGATGCAAAGAAACCACTCTCTGGTCTGCTCTGTAGGAACAGCAACCCACCCTCATCTTCCTTTTTCCTTTCCCTTTTGTATTTTTGATGAATTTGGGCAGTTTCTGTCTTCACCAATCTGACTGCACCCAAGTGACAGGGCCACACCTCTTGTCTGTCCCCACACACTTGCACCAGCTCAGCTCTTCAGCTCTTGAGGCTGCTGTTGGTGTTTGCCTGATTGTGACCTTTCACCAGTTTTTGAGGCCCTCTATTTTCTGGTAACTCCCAATCTGTCAGTTTAAGGAAAGAAGGTGGATGTCAAAGAAACTGTTCAGTTTTATATAGTGGGAACTGGGGATGTTTAAGTCTCACAGGTGTCTTAATGTCAGCAAGACACAGGAGTCAGTGGGGAGAATCGTGACAGAGCAGGACTGTGGCTGACAGGAGGGCTGTGTTGGCTTACATGAGCCCCTGAGAACATGGTGAAGAACCAGGGAGCAATAGTGTTCTTTCCACCTTTTCCACTTTCCTGAGGAAACACAGGCTGGCTTCTTGAAAAAACAGCAAATGGAGCTTGGGAAATTGCCACCCTTCTCATCAGTTCCTGCTCCCCAAAAACACAGCTATTAAAACCACAGGTGGATGGTTGTCTTTTGTGGGATGAGCCTTTATTGAAATATCTGACATTTAGTTCCTCTGTTTATGTCATTTTGTCTTTTCAAAGGGACACGATACTTTGCATGGGAGTCTCTTGCTATATTTAAGAGACAGTCCATGTAAGCACAACACTCAGGCAAAGGCTCAGGCCCATGCTGATGCCAGAGGTCAGCATCACAGCCCCGTTTGGGAAGTACTTCTGATTGACACAGTCTATGATAGTTGTGACAGCCAGCATAGTCTCCTCACATGTGGGTTGGATCTGCTCAGAGGGAAGAACAAACCCGTGAACACCCTTGTCTCTCAGTTCAAATGTATAGGAGAAAGGAATGCCAATCATGTGAGCCCAGTCCCGTGAGGATCCTGAGTTATTGTCTGTGAATTGAAAAACAGAAGGGAAGTACACGTATTAATAGCTGTCTGTTCTTTGAAAAGACTTCTTGCTATAGTTAATGCAAGATTATGCCAGAATCCCTAAGCTAAACAGAAATGGTTTATTACTGTGACATGGAGAGCACAGCTCCTAGGTGCTGTAATTCTTAATTTTACTAAAAGGCTTCCATCTAAGTCTAACAATCCTCCATGAGATTGTACTGTACAGTAAAAGGAGATGAGTTCCAGGGCTTCTGTGTTTTTAGCATTTTACTGTGATTAGTTTGGGGTACAAGATGGATTGGCCATTTGTCTGTTCTGGAACTTAATCTCCTACATTGCCACTGCCTGGAATTTCTTTGTGTATTCACTATTAAGAATAATTTTGGTCAGGTCTGAAAATTTTTGGCTACTCACTGTATCATTGCTCACCTGCCTCAAGGGTCTTTTTTTCTTACCTATTCAGTATAAGTACAAACCCTGGCAAAACACAACCCTGGGCAGGGACAAGTTACCTTGTACTTGAGTAACATGCAGTAGATGACTTGTGTGACTCAGGGACTGGCACGGAGATGCTGTGAACATGCAAACAAACCAGCATGGCTACTGAAACCAGCTGCTTACTGTTCTGAGTGACTAGTATGACACTGCTTACTGGGAAAGATCTGGTTTGCCAGGCAGTCTCTAGGGCCCTCTAGTCCTTTACATAAAGGCTGTCAACTAGTATCAGCCATGAAGGTGTGTTCATGATGGGGAGTCTTAGGAATGAGGCTGAACACGATGTTATTTCACCCAGCACTGCAAGCAGCTGCCATATAATAGTGTCTGATGGAGTAACTATGGACCTGATTGGGATTTTAATTCTTGCTTGACTGCAGTGAAGACGAATAGGAGTTTTGCTGCTGACTTCAGCAGGGTCAGGATGATCTATCACCAATCTCCTTCTGTCCCCTGTGATGTATCTGTGAGGAAATCACGTAGGAACTAGCTTCTGATCAATGCTGCCTTCCTTCCTGCAGTCAGCTTTATAATGTAGAGTCTTATCTTGTATTCAAACGACTGCTGCTTAGATGTTCCAATCAACCAGCTCATTAAATATTACTCAAAGAGAAAACTCAGCAAACACTACTTACTGATGCCTGTGACACAAGAATGACTCTTTGAAAAACAGAGCAATCAAAGGGATATGTAAAGAAACTTACATAAAACTAGAGAGGTCGGTCCTACTTCATATTTGGTCCCATGCTTTGACATCAGGGCAACAGCTGCTTTCTCTGCAACCTGCATCTTTAAGTTCAAAACAAGAACAGCATTGTCATCAGTGCCAGTAGAGAAGGAATTTGCTTTGTTGTAAAGCTAAAGGGCTATGCTTTGGAGAATCAGAGGCTGTGCTGTAGCATCCTGGTACTGGCTGCAGCACTGACTGAACCCTTACACTCGGTACATGGCCACGTGTCCCACCTCCTTTAGAAACTGAACCAGAGGCAGACTAAATTACTTCTCCAGTGACTTCTGTGAAGTCAGAACCCAAGTCTCTCGTGCTCTTGACTATTGCTCCAGCCACTGGAATGCTCATTAATACACATGTATGAGCAAACAGAACACTCAGAATCTGAGGGGAGCAATAGGCAGGATGTAGGAACCTACTTTGCTCCCATTCTCCTAATGAGCACGTGACATACCCTTTCTGGACACAATTGTGACAACCATGATGTGTTGGCATCCTGAAGTGCCAACACTTTCTTGTATGTGGCAACAACTTGGTGCTCTTTTCCACTTACTTTGCATCACAGTAATCCTATCTGTAATAGTTCCATTTTTTTTTCTGATTTAAGATGAAGGATAAGGATTAATTCTGAAGCAAATAAACCCTGATGATGCTGCAAAGAGTGTCTGGGAGATGAGTCCCTGAATAAGCCCAGCTCTTCCAAAGGGAAGAGGACAACTAGAGTGGTGCCACATGCTGCTGCCTGTACTTGTTCTCTACAAGTGTAGGAGATGAATGTTTGCCCTACCAGTTCTTCACTGTTACTTGGAGGTTCAGTTGTGGAACCATATGGAGTGAGGATCAACTGTCCATAGGAGTGAATTGTTAAATAGCACAAAATGTCACTCTTCTTCCTCTTGATAAACTGAGCAACAGCTCTTGTCTCAGGCTCTGATTCTGGTCCAGATCCACAAAAGATTTCACTGCTGCAGTTATAAGAAACACCAACACCTAGAGAGGAATCCAAAAAGTGAATCAAAGGAGGAAGGTATAAACACATCTTCAGAGGGAACAGGGGAATTTGCCTCAGTGTTAAGGTGTGTGTTTATGTGGGCAGGGAGTCTAGACAGCTCTGTGGGACTTTAACATTTTACTCTGTTGGTAGCAACTCACATTTGCTACAAGACTGAAATATTTAACACACATTTACAGGTTGGTTGCAATGGAAACACTTGATACTACCTCAGGGTAACACCTGCCAGGAAAGCTTTGGTGTCTCCTTGAAATTTATGGCAAACACAAATACTGGCTGTTAAGTGACTAACTCCTAGCCTTGCTGCTTAGAGCTGATGCTTGCTTCTGCAGTGAATTACAGGTATAACTGTACAATAGTTATACAAGCAGCATTTTTTGCTCACAAAAGTAAATGCCAGTTGAAAGACAATGACTTAATATTTTTACAAAGCAGGTTTTTATTTTTACATGTGTCTTGATGACAACAAGGTGAGTATTCCTTTCTTATGGGACCTCATCTTATTTCAGAGACTAGTTATTACTCTTGCTTTACATTCATATTGCTGATCTGCAATACTGTGAACTCACTGCCCCAGGAGGAGTTGAAGTTTCTGTTCAGATCTGTCCCATAGCAGGTGCCATTCACATGTGGAGAACGATTTTTCCTCCAGAAACGATCCTAAACAAAAGGAACTTCAGTTACAGAATAATAATTCAACATTCCACAGGGCCTAGTGATAACATGTTACTCTGCATTCTGGGCAACCCTTTGTACTGTAAGATTGCACCTCTGTGCTCAGGGGTGATAGATCTCAGTGAAGAACGTGGGGCATTATTGTCTATATCAGGAAAGGAAGAGGATTTGGGAGGGCACACCTCTTTCAAAACCAAATAGACCAGTAATTCTCCTTCTGACCCATTCTGCAAAGGTGCTTTGACCCATCTGCTAATTGAGTTCTCTTGTGAAGAATGACTCCTCCAGACATGCTGAACTCCACCAAACAAGCCTTGAGCTGTTAGCAGGGAAGTTCAGTCCATCCCCAGAAACCCCAAAGGAACTGAGCCTGAGGTTTTGTCCTCTATTCCCAAGTCTCATGACGTATTCTAGGACTTTTTAGCCCTGTGATCCCAAGTGACTGCTGATTTACCAGAGGAAACAAAACCTTTCTGCCATGAAAGGATTTGTGTGAGTAATGGTTCTGTCACAGTTCTTTATTTAAATATCATTGTGATGATTGTACCTAAAATCAACAAAATGTGCTGTGCACCACTAACTTTCTATCTAGTTCCTGCATTTTTGCTACTTACTTTTTCCCAGGAATAGATGTAGCCATCAATATTGAGAACTGGCAAGACATAGAGGTCCAGATTCTGCAGAAATCTGCTTATCTGTGGGTCNATATAAGCAGATTTCTGCAGAATCTGGAAAGAAAAAATACAGAAAACTGAACAGAGAATCTAGTGGTAAACACTAGAAAGTGCCAGTTAGGAACTATCATCAGGGAATCACTCACTCCTGGATATCACCATGGAAATGGCCTCAAGTTACGTCAGGGGAGGTTTAGATTGGATATGAGGAAGAAATGTGATAGAGACTGTGGCTTTGTGATACAGAGAAGCTTGATACAGAAGCCACTGTGGGAAATTGACAGATTGCTGCCATGTTTGGTGGCTTTGGAATCAGTTTCATTGGAGGAAACAATGTGCTAACGAATATTGTTCCAGAATTCATCTCAGCTGTGATTTGGACTTAGGTCTCCTCAGGTATCTGCACTATGCGTTATTTTGAAAATTATATTTTAATGGGAAAACATAATTCTTGGTAACATGATAGAGGAGAAGTATCCAAACTGATTTTTTTTATTATTATCTATGTGGAAAAGTGAGGACTCACTTCTTTCACAAACCACTGGCAGAAGGCTGGAGAGATCCATTCTCTGGCATGAATCCCACAGTCCATCCAAATGAGCTTTTTGGGTTTGTCTGATGGTTGACTGATCTGAGAGAGGGTAAAAATGATCATTTGGGAAGCTGTTACACTCCAGTAAAATAGCCTAGAGTAATACAGAAAGAAAAGGATGTGNTTGACAAGCCAGTTTCAGCTTGATTTGTAATTCCATCAAGACTTCAGTTAAATTTGTTGTTTTCACTGCATAATAGCAATAGTAACATGATGGTGACAGTGTATAAGAAAGTTGGAAAATCTTACTGCACTGTAGAGGAGTAAAATGATCTTTTGTTATTTCAGTGAACTGTGAGGAGCATTGTCCTAGTAAACATCTGAATCCTGTGTAGGTTTTTTTTTTGGTGAAGATACTTTTAATTAATTTTAAGCAGCTTCTTCCATACCTGCAGGTAATACATGGGTCGGTTCTCGACTGTCCTCCCCAGGTAGTGCTGAGTTACCAGCTCACTGTTGCTCTTCTGGATCTCACTCATCCATTCATAGATCTGAAATAGTCACAGAGAATTCATGGTCCTAAGTGGGAGTTTCCTTCTTTTTGCCACCTCCATTTCTGGATTGAAGTATCTCTTTTGCTTAGACAAACAACCTTTTCCTCAGAGGTTATTTCAACCTGTGCTGTCATGAAATGATGGAAGATGATGTCAAGAATCATGGAAGATGATGTCAAGAATCATGGAAGGCCTTTCACTTGCCTCTGAGCAAAGTCAGTCATAGCTCTTGGGGTGTTAAAAGGTAGCATCATGGCAATACAACACAGATACTCTGTTCTGGTTCTCATGCAACAAGCCCATACTATTGGGCATATTTCTGCTGACTCCACCAGCCATGGAGCCATAGCATCAAATCTTCAGAACATACTAGAGTCTCTTCCCTATCAGTACTGATTTTCCACTTCAGAGTTCAGTAGCAGTCATCCCCAATGGGCAGCTCAAGAAAAATGTGCATGAGGATTGATTCTGCTCTGTAG
>VYZU01055469.1:7097-27803 GCA_013401355.1 Ceyx cyanopectus | reverse complement strand
GAGAAGGACTTGGGGGTGTTGGTGGATGAGAAGCTGGACATGAGGCAGCAGTGGGCACTGGCAGCCAAGAAGGCCAATGGTAGCCTGGGCTGCAGCAAGAGAAGTGTGGGCAGCAGCTGGAGAGAGGGGATTCTGCCCCTCTGCTCTGCTCTGCTCAGACCCCACCTGGAGTATTGCAGCCAGTTCTGGAGCCCTCAGCACAGGAGAGACATGGAGCTGATGGAGCAGGGCCAGAGGAGGCCACAGAGAGGCTCAGAGGCTGAAACAGCTCTGCTGTGGGGACAGGCTGAAGGAGCTGGGGTTGTTTAGCCTGGAGAAGAAAAGGCTCTGGGGAGATCTTAGAGCACCTGCCAGTGCCTGAAGGGGCTCCAGGAAGGCTGGAGAGGGGCTGTTTCCAAGGGCCTCTAGTGAAAGGATGAGGGGTAATGGGTTTAAATTAGAGAAGAGCAGATTTAGACTGGATGTCAGGAAGAAGTTCTTTCCCTTGAGGGTGGTGGGTCAGTGGCACAGGCTCCCCAGGGAGGTGGTTGAGGCCCCATCCCTGGAGCTATTCCAGGTGAGGTTGGCCAAGGCTCTGAGCAGCCTGGAATAGTTGAGGGTGTCCCTGCTGCACTAGATTGTGTTTATTTTTTCTTAATTTTCTCATGTTTTGTTGTTTACAACTTCTTGAGATATGGAATTTTAGGGAAAAAAATAAAGAAAAAATATTAATATATGCGTTGTGTACACTGGTGAGACAGAAGAAACTGGTGTGTGAAGGACAGAAAGTTAGGACTTTATACTGACAGCATTTTCAGCAGGCCATGCATTTGAATTCTTAGCCTCTCGCAGTAATGATTGCTCAACAAGCTTCAGACAGCATGATATCTCTTAAAAGGCCTATTACAAAGGCTTTCAAGAAGCTTTAAACTTTTTAAATCATAGCCATTCAGATTTGCTTTCTTTACTTGAACTGCTTGTCTTTTTTTCCCCAAGCAGGTAAATATGGACATAAGATCTTATTTGTTTGATGTGTACCCAATCTACTGACTCAGACTCACTTTCTTTACAAAATAGCATTCATATAAAATAGTGAAGTTTTGATAATAAGTCCCAAGACTTCTGTCCATCTGTCCAAATCAGCAAAAGTTACCTTTCCTTGACTTGCCTATAGTGGATTAATGTTTGGAGGAAGAGGTGCCACTCACCTGGCTTAGAATTCCTTTAATTCTCTATCAGTGTTGAGCAGCTTTCTATAGTTCTTAAGGAAGAATGAAATGAGGCATCTAATTGCAGTGTAGAAGTTATTACCCACTCTTTCTACAGGCTACCACAAATTAGCCAGGAGAGGCCAATGTCAGATCATCTGGGGAATTTAATAGAATACCGAGAGTAAGAACAATTATCTGACTCAGTGTAATCACTAAGAAGTTTACTAAAAGACAAATGCATTACCTTCAATCAACTTTATATCTCTTGTCCATAAACAAGAATTTTAGATGGTACTACTGAGTGAATATAGTCTAAAAAATATATATTTTCAACTTATTTTTAGTCATTATTATTTGAGGTTTTGAACAAATGGTTAAGGAAATAACATATTAAATTTGCACCTGAAGTATGGATAAGCTTTAGTTTGTGCAGGTGCTACATATAAATTAGCAATCACATCTAAAATCAGTGGAGTGAAAGAGGACCTTTTAAAAAGTGATATTTATTTTATCAGGAAAGCATTATCTCAATTGTCATTAAGTTCATGTTTTTACTAATAATTTGATCTTTGATGCATTCTTCTCATACTTTTTGCAGAGGCAAATTGAATTAAGAGTTCATACAGACAAAATGGATCCATTTTTTAAAATAGGCTAAAAGTATGAAACTTTTTGCTGAAAGTTTCCTTCTGTTTCGTTGACCATTTTGCATTTCAAGATGTCACAGATGTAGCAAAATAAGTGTAAAGACAGATAAGCTGCAGTTTGTTTATTGCCAGGTAACTGGTGAGCAACTCCTAGGAAATTAGTTGTAGCTTGATGCTTTCACATCTATCTAGTTGATAGGGTTTTTTTTCTCTCAGACAGTTAAGCAAGGAAGAGTGATGAAACTGAACGGGTGAAAATGCATTTGGTACTGTCTAAGATAACAACTGTGGCTTCATCGTTGGATCATTTGGCACATGTTTGTATGGTCAAAGTCATCGGCTACATGTGTCAATATGCACAGATCCTGAGCCCAGTGCTGGCCTGTGCAGGGCATCCTTATTCCAAAACATGTGTATCTTCATTTACCATTGTGTCTTCTGATAGCACCTCACACATCTGTGTGTCACATGGACAAGATCACAATAACGAAACCAGCAGAGTGGTGAGAAAGTGTGAAGGTCTGGTTGGAACACACACCTCTATCTAACATGTTAGCTCACTGGATAGAAAGATTGTTTATGGTTCTTGTCTTCTTCACAAGGCTCAGGAGTGCAATCAGCAGAGAGTGCAGACAGCCTGAGATAGTATGGATTAAGTAACAAGCAACAAGATATNGGGCATTTTAAAACAGGCAAAAAACCTCTATAATAAGATTTTCCATTTGCTTGTTTTGCTTTCAATTTTCAGAATACACACAAGTTTTTAACTTGTAGAGCAGTGTCTTAAAATCAGTGTGCTGTGGAAGTAAAATGACTTTTTTACACTTTTCATGTTTTTCTTTCTTATCCAAGAGTCTTCTGACAGCCATCTAATACCAGCTACATTTTAAAATGCCCCTTCTTCTCCTTACTGCAGATAATTGGAAGCATCTGCCTCATTCTCAAAAATGGGTACTCCTATGCTTATAGCTGAAAACAGCAAATCCAAATATCCCTTCATCTTTCCAGCTTCAACATAATTTTCTATCTCTGATCATGTACTGGAGCAAGACTTGGTTATTTTAAGTAGTCATTCCTTGCTTTATGTCAATACGAAGAAATTTCAGAACTGCTTCAATTTTCAAGGCAATTCTTTCTGTTCATGCCACCTGTGGACTAAAAAGGATGTGCTTTCCAAAAGAGATTCAGTGGCTGGTGCTCACTGATACATTCTTCNAAATAAGTGTAAAGACAGATAAGCTGCAGTTTGTTTATTGCCAGGTAACTGGTGAGCAACTCCTAGGAAATTAGTTGTAGCTTGATGCTTTCACATCTATCTAGTTGATAGGGTTTTTTTTCTCTCAGACAGTTAAGCAAGGAAGAGTGATGAAACTGAACGGGTGAAAATGCATTTGGTACTGTCTAAGATAACAACTGTGGCTTCATCGTTGGATCATTTGGCACATGTTTGTATGGTCAAAGTCATCGGCTACATGTGTCAATATGCACAGATCCTGAGCCCAGTGCTGGCCTGTGCAGGGCATCCTTATTCCAAAACATGTGTATCTTCATTTACCATTGTGTCTTCTGATAGCACCTCACACATCTGTGTGTCACATGGACAAGATCACAATAACGAAACCAGCAGAGTGGTGAGAAAGTGTGAAGGTCTGGTTGGAACACACACCTCTATCTAACATGTTAGCTCACTGGATAGAAAGATTGTTTATGGTTCTTGTCTTCTTCACAAGGCTCAGGAGTGCAATCAGCAGAGAGTGCAGACAGCCTGAGATAGTATGGATTAAGTAACAAGCAACAAGATATTAATTTGACAGTCAGCACATACATAGTTTGGGCAGGCCAGTCAGACTTCCTGAACATCACTCTGCTATACACTTAGCAAATCAGAAACATGATGTAGCATGCAGGAATTACAAAAGGGTGAATAAAAGGGCTGCATTTATGTGTCTTCTCTTCTACAATTTACTATTCTGTATTTTACAAGCTATCCCTTTCTATCGGAATCCTATTTTCAGATCATATACGAGAACTGTAGAGCAAGCAGTAGCCAGCTAAGCATGTAAATCCATTTATGTGAATAACATTTTAAGATATCAAAGGAAATTATATTTTTTTAAGTAAATATAATGATATTGAAATAATAGTTCATGAGTAAGGTTTGTCATAGTTTAAAACAGGCAAAAAACCTCTATAATAAGATTTTCCATTTGCTTGTTTTGCTTTCAATTTTCAGAATACACACAAGTTTTTAACTTGTAGAGCAGTGTCTTAAAATCAGTGTGCTGTGGAAGTAAAATGACTTTTTTACACTTTTCATGTTTTTCTTTCTTATCCAAGAGTCTTCTGACAGCCATCTAATACCAGCTACATTTTAAAATGCCCCTTCTTCTCCTTACTGCAGATAATTGGAAGCATCTGCCTCATTCTCAAAAATGGGTACTCCTATGCTTATAGCTGAAAACAGCAAATCCAAATATCCCTTCATCTTTCCAGCTTCAACATAATTTTCTATCTCTGATCATGTACTGGAGCAAGACTTGGTTATTTTAAGTAGTCATTCCTTGCTTTATGTCAATACGAAGAAATTTCAGAACTGCTTCAATTTTCAAGGCAATTCTTTCTGTTCATGCCACCTGTGGACTAAAAAGGATGTGCTTTCCAAAAGAGATTCAGTGGCTGGTGCTCACTGATACATTCTTCAGCCATTCCTGAAATTGTCTGTGTGGAATCTTTGCTGATTAATTAGTTCTGTGGTACAAAAACCACCAAGTGTCAGCAGTGTGCTTATGGAAATTATCACTCTGGACATGACATTCCCATTGGCTTCAGAGGATCCTCTGAGGTTGATTGCCCTACATACAATCAAAGAAAAGAGAGTCTTACACATTGAAACCCAGTAGGTTTGCAGCTGTTGCTGGTTACAAGGGCCAAAAGTCTTGACAGTGGAGAAAGTCTCCATGAGTATGTTTAGCTTGTGACAGATTTAATTACAGAGGTAAGAGTGAAACAGTGCTGCAGTTCTGCAGCAGAGGTTGGTATTCTGTCTGCAGAGGAGACTGTATTTGCCTTTAGGTGGTAGCTCCTATTCAGAAGAGTTCAGACACAGAATATGCAGGTTGCTGGTGCATGGCAGTACAGCACAAAAAAGGCAGAGTTGAAGAAGCTTAGAATTGCAATCCTTACCTACCTCCAAGCCTGCTAATCGCTCCTCATTTCTTTTTACACAGATTGTGTTTTCACTAATGGTTGGCAAGATCAGACCACAGGTACCAACTTAGTGTGAAGAAAATGTCAGCATAACTCAAGCAGAGCATTTAATAGCTGAATGGCTTTTGCTGAGTAACAACTCACACTTGTAAATTAATCATGCTGCAACAGTCTCACTCTAGGCTAACTCAACATACCAATGTAACTCATTTTCCATGTTCTGAATGTGGAAACATTAAATCTAGGTCAACATTTTCAGTAAATTCAATAAATTATTCACTAAGTCAATTATTTTCTCAAAATATTTTGAACCACAAATTTTCTTCCTCATGCCATGGAACCATTTTAGCATTCAAGGACAGAAAGCATTCTTATCTGCAAAGGAACTGTGCAGACATGAATCTTAATTCTGAGTTTAACATTGCTAGGTATAGCATAGCAAGAGAAAAGTAAATTTTACCCCACCACACATTTTATTATCTTCAGACTGAGATGTATTTGTATGAATATCAGCTTGTTCACAAAGTCAAGAAGGTGAAAATCCTCCATTAATGCAATAAAATTTGTGCACTGCTAGAAGCAAGTCACTAAGCAATTTGCCTAACACTGGCTAGAAACTGTAATATCGTTTCAGATCACTTGCTTGACCTTGTAAATCAAAATGTGCTTGTTATGATTTAGCAAATAAATTTTTTTAACTTCTATTTTTATTTCTACAGCTTACATGTAAAATTATCAAAATCATACCAAGTAAAAACTAAAGGTAAAAATTATAAGAATGGATAATAGTCTCCTGTGTTTGTTAGAGTTATAGGCTTTAGATAGAAGTGAATTGAAAAAAAAAAAAAAAAGAAAGAAAAAAAGGATGAAAGAAAGATATGGACATCTGATATGAGAAGTTGAATAATCAGTTCTGAAAGTAAGGGCTGGGCAGATGCAAGGCAAGGATGCAGAGGTGGTTTGGAGGGTACACTGGGAGGCCTGCCATCATGGGGAGGGGCAAATTTAGACAAGTTGTCCTAAAAAATTCACAGAGCTCAACCACATTAGATCAAAAGTTAAAAGGAAACCTTCTGGTAAAATCATGTCAAAACAGACATGCTCAACATGCTGTTCTTTACAAAGCCAACCACAGGAGCTGTACTGGTAATCAGTGGCTTGAACTGAGATGCTGCTGTAGAAGTTTCTTTCATATTGGTGAGCTGATGCTCATTGGCTATGGCAGGTGTTGTTGAAACTGGCAAAGGCTTCCCACTCTGTCTGTCAAATTGCCTTTTCCTTCTCCCTTAAGTGTTCCTTTTGCTTTACATCACTGTCACAGCCATCCTCTGAAACAGGTCCTCTTCCTCAGTTGCACTTTTAGCAAAGACTCAAGAGTATCAGGTATGCAGAACCATGCCATCAGAACATCTGCTCCAACCCACTTCCAAAAATTAAAGCTTTTTCCCTCTGCAGCCTTGACCTGCTAATGGTGGTGATGGGAGGAGTAAACTGTTAGTGCTGCTCCACCAAATTTGGATTTGAAAAGTTCAACACGCCATTTATTAAAGCTGTAATTATTAATAGGTTTGTTTGTTTTTTTTTAAATGAATTGTTGTCATGGCTTTCTTACTTCTGAGGTTTTTTCCCAAGACATACATTATCACATAATATTTTTTACAATAAATGCAAGCATTTTTCTTTGTTGGCATATCTTCCGATTCCATTAGAATAAGTTAGACCATATTTTTCATATACAGAGTGAATATACTCCTCTATCTGAACATGGACACATGGTGCTGAATGTTATAGTTATTAACAGTGGTTCAATGTACAATTATACATTTTGGATTTGAACTTCATTGGTAACAACAGTAATGATGAACAATGTTCTCCATGAACCCACTGAAGTTTTGGGACAGTGAGATGTTAATTCAGGTATTTTTCTTCTGAAGACTTAAGGGAATGAGTACATACACTAATCCTAGTGTGGCCTCGTTCTTGACAGCCACCCAAGTGCTTCCACAATGCAAATATTAATCTCTAAAACAAGTCAGCAGATGGATCACATAGCAATTATTTCACATGATGAACCGCATGGAAAATACTTAATAGGGTTTCAAGTACATTTGCAAAGCAGGCTGTTGGAAGCAGTTTGTTGCATTTAAATGGCATAAAAGGTTGAGTTTATTCTAAGCTCTATACTATGTTTAACATTTGGAATTTAATACAAAGCAAAAGGAAGAAACTAGAAGATGCTCTGGTACCTATTTTTAGCTTGAAGAAGTCCTTAACACATTGCAGCTTAATATGACAGGGCCATTTCCCATCACAGGACACTCCCATAAATAAACGGAGAGAGACCAAAAAAGCCAGGGATGAGAAATTAAATCCGTGAAACACTTGTTTTTGAAAACAGGACAGGAAGTGGTAAGAACAGACATTTATTTTTATTCTTAAGTGTCTCAGTTCTAGGGAAATGAGCTAACATAGTGTGAGTTGTACTGGCAAGCAGTGAGTCATTGATCCATTTTCTTGATAAAAGGGTGGAAAAAACTATTCCTTAAGGAGGAAATAAACTTTAATTCGGAGCTTTACCTTCAGCTGCAGCAAAATGCCTTTTCTGAGGCTCTACTGTTGCGTCTCATCATAGGAAATTTATATTTAAGGGGAAATCAATTTAAATATTTAAGGGGAAAGAAATAGTCAAGCAATGACAGCTATCAGCAGCATTTTCCCAAGAGCCCCTTTTACTTTATCTTTGTGGTGCCCATTGGGTGTTATTACTAAAGGCAGTATGTGGTCTCCTGATTTCACAGACTTACTCCACTGGATGCTGCAAATATTTACTGAGTACTTTATCTCTTCAAAACATAAAAAAGCTATAAACACAGTTCCCTAGTTGCATAAGCTACCTGTAAAGATGCTTCTTAGGTGCTTTTCTTGCCATTACTTGAGTCCTCTACAGCACCTTACTATAGCCTAAGGTAATGCTTCCTACTCAAAAGCTCAACTGTGGGCCTACGGATGACAAATTTGTTCCCAAAAGAGAGGTTATCAGGACTTAATGTACTCCCTAGGGCCATGAGTTTGCACCAGGAAGCCTCAGTGAGGAAGAGGGACTGCTTGCAGCTGATGTTTCTCAGAGAACCAGAAAAAAGTGAATACCAAATTGCACCCTTGACTCCCTGACCTCCTCTTCAACCTACATGACACCAAGATGGCCAAAAAGGTGATGTGTTAGTTCTCTCACCACAATCTGGGGTCCCACTAGCAATTCATTACTTTTATTTGCAGCCTTGAAATCCAGAGCAGGTCATTAGATAATCCAGTTTTATCTTTCTCTGGCTATTAACCCAAAAAGTAATTAATTTCTGGCCCACTTCAGATTGAGTCAGGTAGTTTATTCTTATGTGATTTCAGAGATAAGTGATGTAGGACTCAGAATTTGATATGGAGTTTACTCCCTCCTCAAAACAGTGTTTAATGTTTCTGCTTAAGTCTTTCTAGTTACTTTCTCACTACTTTTCTGTGGTAAAGAAAGGAACTATAAACAGTCAAAGAGAAAAACACATCCTGGATAGAGAGAGAGGGGGAGAGGAAAGTAGTAGAGGAGGAAAGGGAAATGTCAATATAATCAGTGCTGCAGAGATGGAGCTGTTCTAAGACCCTATCAGAGCAATTGGTCATTCAATTTGATCTTGAATTTGTCAGGAGCACAGAGCCTAACCCATCATTCACAGAGAACAGAGTTCCTCTTAGATTGACTATATTTTTTGAAAAGTCAGCATTTTCCATGAGAAAACTTTTACAGATGCTCTTGGGTATTGAAGAATATCAGCCTTGCCAAAAGAGAAGCCTTAGGTTTCTTATTATTCCCAGCCTCTGACTCTTCAGAGTGTCATCTGTCATCTTTCAAATCTTTTTAGTTTTGTCTAAATGTGACTTTTTGATTAGGTTTTTCCCCCTTCTGTTCAGGTGCTTTTACATCTTTCTCCTTTATATTGAAGCAAAAAGTTTTTTCTTGTTGTTTCAGCACAGTTCCCTTTATGTTTTGCTTTCTTTTTCGGCAGTGTATTTTATTTAATAGGAGACATTTCCAAAAGGGCTAAGGGTCAGACCTTCAAGTTTGCAGCACTTAATGTCTGTGTGTTTGAACTGAATGTTCATCTAGACAGCTGTAAAGGTTGCCCGTTTCACAGGACTTCAGCAGACTAGAAGCATGGCCAAACAACACAATGCACTGCTGCCTTACAGATTCCCAAACATCTCCTGTTGAGGAGGAGCAGACATTAGAGGCTCAAAATCAGGATTTCTGTGTCCGTCTCTGGGTAACATGCTCTTCCACCTCCCAGAGCAATTCAGGTCAGGAATGCACTGATGTGGTGGCATCGTCCCTTCCAATTTTGTCTTAAGGCTGACTTGGAAGAGGCACTTTTCCTTCTCAGCTTGCTGCACATTTTGAATGTGAGTTGTGTAACAATATTCACTTTCCAATCTCTTGTTTTGGTCTTGAAGGTTTCAGAGCAACTGTGGTCTACAAAGATGCCTTAGCAGCTGTTTTAGGCACAATCTCTCTTATTTGAGACTGGAGTATTTGTTAAGGTCACTGTACTTCACCAGCAGCCTCTGAATGCCCAGTTCATAGTTCTTCATTACTTTTATTACTAATTGGCTTAAGACTGAAAGTTAAAAATTCTACCTGGATCAGAAACAAAGTCATCACATTTAACAAAAAGATATTTTTGAGTCCCACATTCAATGCCTGAATGAAGATCAGCTTTGGGAAGGGTTTTTTTTTCTATTTCCTAAAAAATATTCCAAGTATTTGTATTCTTCACAGTGGACACTGTGTCCCTGACAGATTTGTTATCACATATTCTAATTTTTCTGCATTTTTACTGTTACCCTTGTAAATTGATCAACTTATTTTGCATAATGTGTCCACAAATAAAAGCAAAAACTGTTTTATAAATCATCTGACATTCCAACAGTATGCTGTTTTCTGACTTTAGATGACTCATTGTCATATTCATTTGTTAGCTTGTTCATCTATTAAATTAACATGCTCTATAACAAGTGACCCATTTAATTTTCAATTTGATCCTGCCTTTTTGGAGCCTCATAGTCCACCTTTTTTTTCTACTCTAAGTACCAAAGGTTAATATCTTAACGTCTAAGCAGAACTGGCCATAGTGTCTGCTAAATGAGCAAAGCAATTATAATAGTGTGACTTTAAGCATTTATTCTACTAACTTCTTGGAAATAAAAACTTTCTTCAAAGATTTAAACACAGTTCTATTCTGAGCTAATGCTATCTATAAAAGTTATTCCCAAATTCAAATAATTCTGAAGTTATGACTAACACAATTACCATATAACTCTATAGAAGAATATTTCTTTTTTAGTTATTTCTTCAAAATAGAACACATCTGATAACATACAGACACAGAATATAAACACAAAGCACATTCTTATATATTCTTGCTTATTAGTACATCTTGATTAGAACATATTGATGGAATGTGACCATTGATCCAATTACAAAATATACACCTTAATAGTGTTCAAGATTGTTGATGTTTAGCAAGCTCTACAACTGCTTTAATATTTTATAGTGATAGTATTGCATTGATTTCTTTTAGATATTTTTCTACTCTTTATTGAGCTTGTGGATCTAGTACAGGTTCTTTGCTATTTGTGCCCAATGCCTTTCAAGATCTGTGTGCCTTGCCTCTCACTCTACACATTTGTTTTTCAGCTCTTCCCCCTCTCTTCAAAGAAGACCAGCATAAATAAACGATTTCTGAGGACATAAAGGCTGTGTAAAATGTCTGAATGACAAAGTAACGAACACTCTTTGTGACTGGAGTCAGCACAAGTATTTATTGCTAAGCAACAAAGACTGATGTCAACGAGTTTTGTCAAATGCAGATGGTGAGTAGGTTTGTTGAAAAAATGGAATCACTCTAACATCACTCTTTACAGTGAATTCTAATATAATAGAAATAAAATGCACTCAACTGGTCAGATTCAAGAGCTCCACAGAATGAGATGAGGTTAATTTAATAATAGTTTCTGCTGGCTTGGCCTGTATTTTAGGGAGTTGCTCATATAAGAGTATTTTTAATCTACCTCAGCAACACTCAAGGATGTAAAAACATCTGCAGAACTTCCCTAAAGTGGTTACCCTCTCAAAAGCTGATATTCAGAATGCTATTGAGAGCAAAGGAAGGACACAGTACATCATACCTGGTTGGTGGGGAGGTGGTTGGAATACGCAAGTACAGCCTTACTGTTTACTTTATTCTCTTACAGCATAAATGTCTTTCAGTCCTCTTCAGCAACTGCCTTTATGTCCACTCTCTGAACAACTCACCAGATATGACTGGTGAGCTGAGATTGATGATTATGTCACTGTAAATCTGAATGTGTGCCCCATGGGGAATGTTCACCAAACTCCTTTTATTCCTGTTTGAGGTCAAATCTGCCACAGTGGAGAACATGCTCACTCATTTCCTGTGAGCACACTGATGAAGAAAACAGTGATCTTTATGCATATCTTCTAGGCACAGCTCACCATCAAAATCAGATGCAAATTCCCCTTATCCCCATAGAAAGCGGACAAAACCTGATCTTAGTCCCAAGGAGTGAGAAGTCCTGCCTCTCTGCTAGGACAGTGTGCTTGGTCAGAAGAACATGAAGTCATGTGGCTGTTGGTTAGCACTTAAACACTGTGATAGAGGCAACCTGGTCTGGTTCAAACAATCAACTGCTAAAATAATTCATTATAACTCACCTCATGTGCAAGCTGCACAAGGAAGCAACTGCCTCCTGGAAGGTGTCTTAGCCACCTACTTTGCTCTCCCTCCTAGAAACCACCTGCTTGTACTCAGCTTGGAAGATCAGTTCTGCTGCCTGAGTCCCAGACGTCCCTCATCTTCTGCATATAGAGACACAATGCTCTTCCTAGAATTCCTGCTCCTTGACCCTATACTGGATGATGTAGTAAGACAGGAACATTCCCATATATTCTGCCTCCACAGCAAATGAATCACCCTTGCTGGCTTGTACTGACTGTTATGTTGGTGCAGGGCCTGTAGTAGGATAAGTACACAAAATCGTAGAATCATAGAATGTTATGGCAATAAAGTAAACACACACACACAAAACCAACCCTACATCTCATTACAGAAAGTAGCTTAATGTGCTTCAAAATAAAGATGGTGCACCTCAGGCAATAGTCTTGCGTCCGAATAAAAAATGTCACATGTATGAAAATTACTATCTTAACTTGAGTGAAAGAAAGATCAGCCAGAATTCATGTGAGGCTCAGTTTTGAAAAAAATATTATACTTGAAGCTATTTTTATTCCTCTTAGTTGTGTTAGGCAACCAGCCATATGGTATCATGCAGCCACAGCAGAAAAACATGAGTGGCTGATTAGAATTAGGTAAATTCACCTAATAAAAACATTAATTAGTTTTGAATCATGGTTGAATTTGAAAAATGTTTTAGGAAAGATAGTATGTTTTTGACATTTGCTTCACTGCTTTGATGTATTGTCGGTGTTCTGGGCTTTTGAGGGTTTTGGATCTAGTAGTTCAAGTTCAGTTTTGCCTGCTTGTAAATGTTCATAAACTAGTAAGAATATATGATTTTTCAGAGCTTAAGTAATTCACAGATTGTTCACATTTGCAGCTCACTACTGGATAGTTGCCCATGTGATATATTTCTGGTGTCTGGCCAGGCAAGTAAAAATCATGAGCAACAAAAAAGGTGAATGGGTCAAAGTGATAGTGACAAATGCGTGCTGACCAATACAGTCTAAGATTTTTTTATTATGATATTTTCAGGAACAGTCAACCATTCATATATTAAGAATATAGTGCAAAATATCAGCTGGGCAATGCAAATTTAATCTGAAGTTCAGTTGTTTAATCATAAACTTTATGAATCCATTTGGACTGGGGGAAAACTAATGATTTTTCAAACAGTTCTGTTCACAGTGTTTTTTTTCTCCTGATCAGCAGGCATGTACATAAAGCCGCAAAACTCTGCTTTTTCCATCTCTAATGCACTGCTGGGATACCTAGCACTCATGTCATTTAGTCTTAAAAGCTATTAATGCACTTGGTAAAGATGAAAAGTGAAATATTAAATCTTGTCAAGCCCACTGAAAGCTGTAGTTGGTCTTTTTAATAAATGTTTTTCAGAAACTCACTATTGTCTATGATAAATGCAATTTTCCAAGTGTAGCACGGTAGATTTAGTACTCAGAAAAATCTGTTGACAGCAGCTGGGTTCTGAACTCTTTACATATCTGCAAAATATCCAGAGTGGATGCAGACATAGCATAAACTTTTCAACTTCATCAAAGTTTTTTCCCTTGAACTGGTCAGACCATCTGTAGACATGAGGACACTTCTCCATGACAATTCAGCTGTCAGCTTTTTTCATAAGCCTGGCAACAAGGGCTTGAATTAGTGTCAAAATAGAAAATGTGAGTATTAAATATTTAGCATTTTGAGCTTGGATCTTGAGTTCCCACATGCTACCTGAGTGACTATATAGGGTGTCCTTTGACCAAACAAGTAAGCACTGGTTGTTCTTAAGAAAAGCAATTACTCCAGCCAGCCAGGTCTGGAGACATCAACTGCCCATCCACCAGCAGTCCTAGGCATCCCTATGTGGCTGCAGGGCACATTCTTATGACCTTGAAGTGGGCAGAACATCCTTAATCTGAGCTTCCACTTCCTAAATGCCAGACAAGTTCTGCAGCCACAGGGCTCCTTGTAACACCTGATTCTCTTACCCAGCATGCCCAGTGTGCTCTCCATTTGCAGATCCTTCTGACTGTGAGAGGGCTGCAGGCAAAAAAAAAAAAAAAGATGCCCAGCATGGAGCAAACTCTTTGAAACCAAGGACTTACAAAGTCTGTTATCACACAGGATGCCTTATAAGGTCCTATCAAATATAACCCTTCTCTAAGTTTATCATAGTAAGTGCAGAGTATTTTACTCCACCTTTCTTCTCAGGCCTATTCTCCTATAATTTGAAGACTGTACTACATGTATCTCAGTTCTAAGGGACATGAAATTAATACTTACACTTAGGAGAACACTGTCTAGCATTTTACACACAGTCTACCCCTCAATTTTAATTGTAGCTATTTTCAGCTAGAATATCAAAGGACCTTTACACCTTTCTGGTGTACAGAAATTTAGTGTCATTGTGCTTTGATTCTAAAATAATGGACCTCATTTAAATTTCATCATGAGATTTTTAAGAGACAAACTCTTTAGTCTTTGTGAAAGACATCATAGAATCATAGAATGTCAGGGGCTGGAAGGGACCTTGAAAGGTCATCTAGTCCAACGCCCCTGCCGGGCAGGATCACCCAGACCAGATCACACTAGAATGCATCCAGGCAGGTTTTGAATATCTCCAGAGAGGGAGACTCCACAGCCCAACCTGGGCAACCCCTTCCAGTGTCTGTCACTCTCACTGTGAAAAAAAATCCTTCTCATCTTTACATGAAACTTTCTATGCCTCAGCTTCCACCCAATCCCCTTGTCCTGTCATCAGGCATCACTGAGGATCCTGGCTCCATCCTCCTGGCACTTGTCATTTATGTATTTATAAACAGTGATGAGGTCACCCCCCAATGTCTCCTTTTCTCCAAGTTAAAGAGCCCCAGCTCCCTCAGTCTTTCCTCATGAGAGAGATGCTCTACTCCCTTCAGCATCTTTGTGGCTCTGTGCTGGATTCTCTCAAGCAATTCTGTGTCCCTCTTGAACTGGGGAGCCCAGAACTGGACACAGTACTCCAGATGCAGCCTTACCAGGGCAGAGTAGAGGGGCAGGAGAACCTCTCTCCACCTACTAGCCACATCCCATTTAACACACCCCAGAATGGCATTGGTCTTCTTGGCCACAAGAGCACATTGCTGGCTCATGGGCAGCCTCCCATCAGCTAAGACCCCCAGATCCTTTTCCCCTTCACTGCCTTCCAACAGGTCAGTCCCCAACCCATATTGATACCTGGAGTTGTTGCCAGGTGCAAGACTCTATACTTGCCCTTGCTGAATTAATTACATTTCTTTCTTCCCAACCCTCCATCCTGTCCAGTTCTCACAGAATCACAGATTCACAGATATTAGGGGTTGGAAGGGACCTAGAAGATCATCTAGTCCAACCCCCCTGCCTGAGCAGGATCCCCTAGACCAAGTCACCCAGGAACAGATCCAGGTGGGTCTTAAGTGTCTCCAGAGATGGAGACTCCACAACCCCCCTGGGCAGCCTGTTCCAGAGCTCTGGCACCCTCACTGAGAAAAAGTTCTTCCTTGTGTTGACCTTAAACCTCTTGTGCTCCAACTTGCACCCATTGCCTCTTGTCCTGTCATTGGATGACAATGTCTCTCTGGATGGCAGCACAGCCTGCTGCTGTGTCAGCCACTCCTCCCAGTTTGGTGTCATCAGCAAACTTGCTGACAGTGCCTCTGTGCCCTCATCCAGGTCACTGATGAATATTTTGAACAGAACTGGTCCCAGCACTGACCCCTGTGGGACCCCACTAGTTACAGGCCTCCAACTAGACTCCATCCCATTGACCACAACTCTCCGGCTTCTTTCCTTCAACCAGTTCCCCACCCACCTCACTACCTGATCATCCAGACCACACTGCCTAAGTTTAGCCAGAAGGATTCTGTGGGAGACAGTGTCCAATGCCTTCCTGAAATCAAGATAAACCACATCCACCGCTCTGCCATCATCTATCCACCTGGTTATGTCCTCATAAAAGTCTACCACATTGGTCAAACATGATCTCTCCTTGGTAAAACCATGTTGACTGCTCCTAATGACCCTCTTGTCCTTGATATGCCTAAGGATAGCACCAAGAATAAGTTGCTCTATTACCTTTCTGAGGATGGAGGTGAGACTGACTAGTCTAGAGTTGTCTGAGTCCTCCTTCTTACCCCTTTTGAAGACTGGAGTGATGTTTGCCCTCCTCCAGTCCCCAGGCACCTCTCCTGTCTGCCATGATATACTGAAGATGGTGGAGAGTGGTCTGGCAATGACCTGTGCCAGCTCCCTCTGCACCTGTGGGTGCATGCCATCAGGACCCATGGACTTACGGATGTCCAGATTATTCAACTGTTCTTTAACCCAGCCCTCATCAACCAGGGAAGACTCCTTTGTCACACTATCCTCTGGTGCCTCAGGTATCAGGGGCTCCTGAGGACAGTTATTATTATTAATTAAATTTCAGCAATTAAGAGGTATTTTGAAGTGAATAGGCAGTCTTAATTGACTAGTTTTCCTATGGGTAGGAAACCAAATATAGAATCAAGATTAAAATATTGCAACTGCCTGTAATGCTAGTTGCAGCTTGAACTACACCATAGATTAGGCAAACCCTGTCCAATCAAATCCCTTTAAATTATATTACTGCCTCACAGCTATTGATCTCTGAGCAGGTATTACAGCTCTCTTTCAACTAAAAGCACATATAGCAAAGGATCCTCAGAGTAAGGTAGAAGCTGGAAAATTCATTGAGTATGGAGATGGCAAATTGTAGGGAATATCTTTATTATGTCTTAATTGAGAACAATGTTGGTATGTCATAGTACCCTTATAATAATCTAATATATTAAAAAACATTAAAATGTGATGAGCTATTAGAGCCCTGATGCTGATTTGCTATATGTATCTTTTGGCTGCCAGCTGGTATTGTTGAATTCCTGTGAAATTATCCTGTTCTGGTGTGAAGATGGAGAAGTTTGAAAGCCTTGTTTTATTCTGATTCTTTTTTGTTCAGGATTTGTCTTACTCCCATCACATTAATAAGGGGGCTGCAATGTACACTGTAACATTATGAAAACTGAATACATCTCTCCTGGATAAAACAGGGAAGATCATTTGAGAATACAACTGTTAGCTGGTCCTGGCTGTGGTCCCAGAAGGCTTTTGGTAAATCTGACTTTAAAATTCTAACTTTCAGCTATGTCAAAATGTATCAAATGAAAGTGCATTTATTTGGTTTCTTGTATGTGCTGTATACTGAATTGTCTGGCAACTCACTAACAAATTCATATCTTGTCTTTTTAGAGAGATGGAAGAAAATAATGGGCCTCAAAGGAACTACCTTTCAGAACAAGTATGTTTTCTCAGTGTTTTCTTAGTGAAGGAAACAAGTAAAATTAAGTAGAAGCAGATGGCATTTTATTTCAGAAAACCATCTCTCAGAATTATGTAATCTAAAAACTCAGTAACTTAGGCAACTTTCTGCTCCAGAATTTATGTTTGTTATTAGGTCTATGAGCTCCCATACTTACTGCTGTGAAAGATTTGAGAAAAATGAAGTCAGGATGTCATACCAAAATCAATGATATCCAATAATCAGTCACAACAAATATCTTTCATTCTATCTTATTGAAATATTGCTTGACAGAGATCTAGAGATCCTTTTTGACACTTAAGTCAGCTTCTGAAGGAAATATAATACTATAAACAGAGCTAGATGGTAATATTGATCTTTATGGTGATGAAAATTAGGATACTGAAATGCCAAAAATTTGATTGACTTTAAAAAAAACAAATTCTGGGGCTTTAAAACTTTTTAATTCAATCACATAAAAAGGTCAACAAAATTTAGCTGCTCTTTAAAACAAAGGACAGAAAATGTCAATGGGTCTCTTTTACCTCCACAAGATTCATCCTTTAAAAATATGCCTCTTGTTTAATAATTAGGCAGCTGTATCATACATAAGTTGTTTGTATGCTGACATGCACACATGGTTTAAAGTTGATCTGTCTGTGTGTTTATGATTTTTCTGTGTGTCTTCCCTACTTTCTCAGTTATCAGAATTGGGTGGCCCTGAAGGTGGGGCATGGGGCCACCCCCACTGCAAGAAGCAGAGGGTGAGGAGCCAGACTTGATGTCACTGCTGTTGCCAGAGGGAGGTCCCATGAAATTGCCACCAGCTGTTCCCTGGTGGCAGCAACCAGTTGGTTTTGCAATGAATAGGTGAAAGGGTTAGACAGGCCATGGCTATTTGGCTGCTGTGGCTGTTTGGCTACCCTAGAACTGCCTACTCTGCCTACAGTTAGAGTGGGGACTCCAGGTAGCTTGCTACATAGTTCTAGTTCATGCAGAAATCACTTCAGTATTTTGTGAAGAACATACACAAATATTCCACTTTAAGTTTTCTACTGCTGTGCTGCTTACATTGCAGAAGTTGATAAGACTATAAAGAAATAAGCTAAGTGGCTTCAGCTCAGGAAAGATCTGCAGAAACCTGACATGATGGTAATTTATCCAAAACCAGCATGAGTGAATACAGATGCACTAGTGTGCACAATTTGTTAAGATCTATTTTGTCCCTTGATATTAGGAAAAAAGCTAGAGAAATAACCAAGAATTTTAATATTCCTTTAATAATCTCAACTTCCCTATGACAATACCACACAGACAGAAACAGCATATAAATGATGGAACAAAGCTCTTAACAGTGTCACTAAACTCCCAGCACAAAACCAACCAAACAACCAAACGAAAAAACTATGCCAAAACAAAACACCAACCCAGCAATTCTATTAACAATAAGCACTATTCAGTGGGATAGTTCCAGTAACATATTTACGGAATTGCATGCTTGCTGATTCTGAAAAACACCTCCATATGGACAAGAATATAAGACATGACATAAAGTACACAGTTTACACCAAAGTTTTTAAGGAGGAGCAGATGCTTCAGTACTTGCCTGGAACTGGCTCAGCTAACAAAGCTTGGCAGAGGCTATAATGCTGTTTTCTGAGACCAGTTATGGCTTATATAATGATATAAATTTACTTTTTAATTTTCCACTCAGTTTATGGTGCCACAACAATAGATAATTGTCTGCCTTCACAGAGTCACTAAAATATCAAAATCTCTTAAATTCATCACCATTCCATATCCTTTCTGGATGTAAATGTGCAATAGGAGACTGTCATACATGCTTAGGAGAAGCTTCTTAGGGTCCCATCACCCCAAAGTGATTAATCACCATTGTGTCTGCTTTCAGCCAAGAGCCTAGTTTTCATGGCTAGACACTTGTATCACATGTTTGTTATATATCTAGCGTTAGAGAATATAAAGCAAGATTAAGATACATTTCACCTTGTCAGTCTCAAAAAAGGGAGGAGGAATAGAGAGACCTTTCCCACTCATAGAAGCAAGGAGCTGTTAATTAGATAGTCAATGACTTTGCTCTAGCAAGAAAAAATTTACATCTGAAGGATGCAAGGAGCTAAAAGTAAAGAACACTTATTCTGAGAAAAATGATCAAATGGTCTCTTATAAAATGAAGCAAGAGAATAAGATCCAGGAAGAAAGGTTAGATCTGTCTGGGTTCCCTAGCATATTTTAATGGATAAATTTCTTATAAAACTTTGTCCCAGGGGAGGAAAAAGTAAATATATGCCATATGACTAGCTCACTCCTCATGGCATGCTGCAGGCATGCTCTGCTGGGTATGCCCTGGCCATGTTCCAGTTCTGTTTTGGGAGATCTAGGTACCACCCTGGTCCCATTCAGAGCTGTGGGGACATCCCCTTAGACTTGGAAACACTAAATACTTTCTGAGGGCAACACAGAAAAGGTCATAAGAAAGGCAATAGCATCAGAGACATTAGCATCTACATATCTAGGAACATGGAAAACCACCAGGTTTCTGCCTCTCCTGAGGAAGTTAATAATTTGTGGGAAAACATATACTGCTGGGATGACAAAAAGGTCATTTATGGGCCTGAAGTCACCAGCCCCATTCCTTCTGTCACACAAGAGCAAAAGTAGAAGCATTCACAAGCCCCAGAGCTGTCTTGATATTACTGCTCAGGCTCCATCTAACTTTCACAGTGAAGAAACCAGGCTCTGGTCATTCAGTGTTTGAGATGTCAAAATTAACATCTGCCTACTCGACTAATGAGCCTTGAGTTGGTGATGGAAAAATGTATCAGGCATCCCTAGTTTCTAATTAAAAATCCTGCTTTTGCAGATCTCAAGCCATTTATTCAGCTCTTGTTTGATTTTTCTTCAGTTCTTCCCCCTGTTTTTGAAGCACAGGCAGTCTTCCAGAAGCAGCATCACTAATTCCACAGACAGGATCATTACTGCCCCTCTGTCCCTCCTCTGCCCATAGAATCAAAGAGACTTTGCTTACACCTTAAAAGACTATTAATTCTTTCTTCAGAATCAGACAGGGCAATCATGACTATTTTGGCAATTCATTGCTACCTCACTTTCTTAAGTGACACTTCAGAGACAGAGAGAAGGCTGAGTTACTGAATGCCACCTTTGCCTCGGTCTTTACTTCTAAGGTCAGCTACCAGGAGTCCCAGGTCTCCAAGACCACAGATGAAGTCTGGAGGGAGGAAGGTCTTTCCTCAGTTGAAGAGGCTTGGGTTAGTGACCAGTTGAGCAGACTGATCATCTACAGATCTATGGGCCCTGATGGGATACACCCACGAGTGCTGAGGGAGATGGCAGAGGTTATTGCTAGACCACTCTCCATCATTTTTGAAAGGTCCTGGAGAACAGGAGAGGTGCCTGAGGACTGGAGGAAGGCTAATGTTGTCCCAGTCTTCATAAAGAGCAAAAAAGGAGGACCCGGTTAACTACAGGCCCGTCAGCCTCACCTC
>VYZU01055461.1:0-15811 GCA_013401355.1 Ceyx cyanopectus | reverse complement strand
TGTCTGTGCTGGCGGGATGAAGGCTGCCTGTTACCAGGAGTGCTGTCCAGCTACCCCCAAGGCCAGCTGCCTCAAACTGGATGGCAAAGTTCACGTCAATAGTGCTGGGCAGGTCACTCTGGCCCCGCTCTTGAAGCTCATGGTGTTTGGGGTGGTTCTGCTGAATTACAGGGTGTCTGCTTCCCTCTGGGTGTGAGCAGCAGTCTGGGCAGCCCGCCCTCCATGAAGCTCTGCAGCACTCCTTAGGATCCCTGTCGCTCTCCTGACTCCAGACAAGGCCGCTTAAGCACTTAATCTCTGCGCTGAGGAAGCTGCAAAGAGGGATTCTTCCCTGTCCTGACAAATCCTGGTGGCCTGAGAGACTTGCAAGCTATTACTGATTCTGAAAGCTGCTGCAGCATGGGCCTCTGTGCTGCTGGGGCTGCAGCTGCTGGAACGAGTGACCTCAGGAGTAGGAACAAGAGGGTGTTAAGCCTGCTTAAAGAACCAAAATTCTGCCTTGACTGGAGGTACAGGGTCTGCTCTAGTTCATAATCTGCTTGCAATGCAGCTTTTCTGGGCACACTCTTACTTACTAGTTTAAAACTGCTCTGGTATTGAAGTATTCTTGTTGGGGTAGGTAAAATTAGTAACTGTTTCATCTCCAGTTCTTAGGCAGGAAAAGGAGATTAATCTGAAAGTGCCGCATGTTTTAGATGATCCTGTTTCACGTTTGTGATTCTCTGCTGTTAAATGCAGAGTAGAGATGTGAACCACCCTCCCCGTGCTCCCTGGCCTGTGATTGCATCACCGGGCGCTGCTGCACAGAGTGCTGGGCATATCCCCTGGTGTCAGTGCTCTGTGAACGCTCTGTTCTCCCCTGCCCCTGCTCTCCTAAAGGCTGCAAAAATACACCAACCACTGTCTCAGTCCTGGCTCTGAGTGTGGCTGGCATGACCTGATGTGGGGGAAGGGGAGGGTGATCCCGGGGGTGCTGGTTTGAGGTGCTGGCTGCCTGCTGAGGGCTTTTATCTCAGTGCTCTGAGGTGCCACAGGCCCAGCAGCCCTCGTGCCATGGAGGTGGGGTTGGTGAAACCAGCCTCACCCTGACACTAGCTGGCCCCTTTCCCCTCGAAGACCTGCTCTCTGCACAACCCCAGCACAGCCTCTGGGGCACTTTAAATTTGGTTTAGGCCACCAGGTCAATGTATCTATATCAAGTGAAACCAGAACAAAACCCGGGGGATTTATATATCAAAACCATACTGCAGGACCACATTTCTCGTAAGAGCAGAGGTTGAGTGCTTGCAGCTGGCACTTCAGACCATTCCTCTGCTTTGGTTTCCCCTTTGCAGCCTCCTGTCTGTGCTGCTGGCTGCTGGAGTGCAGTGCAGGCAGCAGCAGGGTGACTTCACCAGGGTTGCTCTGTTTTTTTCACAATCTTTAGATCTTGGGTCTTGTGTCTCTAGCTCTAGAAAGAGATAACTGAGGCCGAACTCTCCCCTCTCTCCTACACACCTCTGTTGACATCTCCTAGCACCTGCTCGCATAGTCTGCAGTAATTATTTGCATAATAAATTGGCTTGTGCCAGCTGGATCCTGAAATTACACAAAAACCAATTCAAGGTGGTCGTGATAAAAAGAGCTCCTGATTTTACTAGGAAATAAACCTTGCTAGCTTTTCGCTGAGCCCGGAGAGCTCCCACCTCCCCTTTCCCTTCCGTCGGGAGACTCTGCGGACGCTCCGTTCCGTGGGTGCGCAGAGACCTCCCGGGTGTTCAGAACCCTCTCGGCTGCGCAGACCGCGCTCGGGTGCGAAGCCGCTGCCCGGGGCGGTGCCATCACTCGGTGGATGCCGGTGCCCGCAGCAGCGGCTTCCCCCCGCACGGCCCCGCCGCGTCACTCAGTGTCCGGCCCCGCCCGCGGCCCCGGAGCGAAGAGCTAACGGAGCCGGGGCAGGCCGAGAGCCGCGGAGCCCAGCGGAGCCGGGAGGGCTGCCGGAGGCCCGGGAGGCTCCGCGGAACGGGAGCGGGGCGGAGGCGGCTGCGGGGAGGGGGTCTCCGCGGGCCGGGCACGACGCGTCGCGACAGCGGCACGGAGAGGCCGGGCCGGGGCAGCCGCCGCTCCCGGTGCGGGCATGGACCAGTCGGTCGCCATCCAGGAGAGCCTGGCGGAGGGCGCGACGTGCCGGATCGTATCCTTTGCCTCGGCCGTGGCTTGCGCGGCCGTGCCCGGGGAGGCCGGGCTCCCGCCGGGCTCCCTCCGCTCTTCTCCTCCCGGTTCCCTCCCCTCCCGCCCCGCTGGGCTCTCTCCTTTACCTCGGCGCGGGCTCGGTGTTTGCCGGCTGTTCCTTGACCGGCGCTCCAGGCCGTGCAGGGCGTCCTGGCCGCGGGGCAGAGCGTGGAGAGCCGGCTGCTGGGCCTGGTGGAGAGCGGCGGGGAGCACGCGTGGGTGCCGGGACCACGGCTGCCGGGGGGAGGGCAGCGAGGCCTGGGGACAAGAACATCTGTGGAGAAGCCAAGAGTTCCCAGTGCCTCCCACAGGCCTTGGAAACTGTCTGAAAACCCCTCTCCTCGCCCAAAAACGTTCCAACAGGGTGGAGTTCACGGGGTGGCGGTTTGAGGGCACTGTGGCATTTCCTCTCCTGTACATTATGAGAGACCAGGGTGAAAAGCCTAGGCCCTGAGGGATTTTGACTGGTGTATTTTACCAGCAACACAAATCCATTTGTATTTAAATGATAGGGTGAGCAGCTGGGTGGGCTGAAGTTGCTCTGGGGTTTGCATGGGGCTGTGCTGGCAGGTGCTGCTGGGAGGGATGGGGTCTGTCTGTACCTGTGGGATGACACAACTGAGGAGGGGGTGCTTCCCTGTTCTCCATGCTTGCAGGATCCACGTGTACACTCACCGGCGCATGGCCATCACGGCAGAGGATGTCTGGCTGGAGAGAGTTATCCCGCTCACAGAAGGATTTGCAATGCGAGAAGGTACCAGCTCCTTTTAGTGGCTTCGGGGCCATCTTCAAAGAAGCTGATGAAGGGGTTTAGAGTCCGTATCTTCTTGTTCTGCTTGCTGAGATGTGGGATCTGCTGAGATGTGGGCACTGCTCAGCCTTCATGTTTTTTCTTTGATTTGTAATTCCTGGTGACACTTGTGCATCCCGTAGTGTAGCTGGAAGGGCCCTGCTCTGCAGCCCAGAGCATCCATGTCCTCCCAGTGCTGTGACCTCCTGCCCCCTGGAACGTCCCAAGCTCACGAGCCTCAGAGCAGCAGTGCAGTCTGCAAACCTCTGCTTAGCTTTGTAACTGGACTTTGTTCTTTTTCACAGTTGTCCTTGACAGTGACCTTCCTGTCATTGGTGAGTTCTGTGCTTGCTTCAAGGTGTCCCTGGGCCCTGCAGCAGCCACTCAGTGAGCCAGGGGTGGGGGCTCTTGTGCCTGGAGTAGATCTTGTGCTGCTGCTGGGGAGCTTGTGCTGTGTCACGATTCAGCTCATGCTGACAAGTACCCCAGTTCGACCAGAGGAATGCTTTTAAACTGCTACTGAAAGATTAGTTATTGTTACTGAATGGATGGAAATAAAAATCAGTAATTTTATAATTTAAAATTTCTAAATGGCATTCTCATGTGAAATGTGGGAAGGACCGTGACAAGAGGGAACAAGGGGCTGAAGCCTGTGTGTGGCTGGAGATGCTGGGTTTCCGAGGGCTCAACAGCTCTTCTCCCACTGTCTTTAGGCTCGGATGTCACCATCCAGATCAGTTCAGAAGACAATCAACTCACGGTGCAGCTGCCGTTTGGTTCCCACACTCGCACGTTTCTTCAGGAGGTCGGCAGGTGCATCCCAGGTACTAGCACTGGGGGGCTTTGGGCTGGAGGCGTCGGTGGCACCCCCGGCCCGCGGCGGTTGCCGTTTCTTCCCGGCGTGGGGAGCAGCGTCGGGCTGCAGGCGGAAAGCAGCGCAGAGGTGGCGGTTCCATCGTGACGATGCTCCCGCGTCAGACGCTCCGCGGTCACGACCGGCGCTCGTCTGAGCAGCCGCCACAGGCGACCCGCGGCCGAGCCGCGGTTCTTGTGCCGCCGCTGGCAGAGCGGGCGGAGCCGCCCCGGGGCACCAGCCCCGGCTCCGTCATCCCGGCCCGGTGCAGCGGGGCGACTTTCGGGGCTTCCCGGCCGGGCGGCGGGAGTTCAGCGCCCCGCGCTCCGCTCGAGGGGCCTCTCGGCCGCTGCCGCCGGGCGGCTCCGCGGAGCTCGCGGCTCCGGGACCGNGGGCGGCCGGTGCCGCGGAGGTGAGCGCGGGGTCCCAACGGCTCCCGCCGCGGGAAGGGACGGGCTCGGGCTGCCCGGCGGGGAGCGGGGCGGACGGGGGAGCCGCGGTGCCCGACTGCCGTCCGGGGCACGGGGAGCCGCTCGGCGCTGGCCCCGGAGGCACGAGCGAGGCCCGGCCGCCCTGCACGGAGCGGCATCTTAGCTGGGCGCAGGGGAGGGCGCTGGGGCCGGGGGCTGAGCTCCCGCCCGGGGGTCCTGGAGCGGCCGGTCCGGGCATCCCGCGGTCAGAGCTCCCCGCTGCCTCCTCGTCTCACCCGCGGGCAGCGGGAGCGGCGCAAACCGCACAGGAGCCGCGGGGCTCGGTCTGCATCTCCCCCTCTTGCCGGCCCTCGGCTGCTGCCGGGCTCTGCGAGGCCGGCGCTGTCCCCGGGGCAGTGTCTGTCTGTTGCTTCCCCGGGACGGAATGTCTGTCTGTCGGTCGGTCGGTCGGTCAGCCTCTCCGCCCCGCGGGGTCGGTGCCTGTTGCCTCATCCCCGCGGCTCCCGGCGCCCGTTGCCGTTTCCCCTCTTTGCAGAGTGGGAAGATGCAGAGACAAAAGCAATTCTGGAAGGTAGCGTGGGATTCAAAATCTGAACGATACCGTTTCTAGTTTATTCATTTCCATTTAGATGGTGCTCCCCTCAGTTCCTAAAGGCGCAGTTTGGTATTGCAGGTGTTGTTTCTTTTTATTTCTATGTTTATCAATAACGTATTAAAAAAAAAACCTAACAAAACAACCGAAAGGGGGTGAACTTTGTAACCTGGGGAGCAGCATGGTCAGGGCTGAGCCAGGGCTGGGATCTGGGAACGTCCTCTTGGACACACACTCTTTTAACCTGTGAATTAGAACTGGCTGGGAGAGACTTGGGCATAGCTACAGTCTTAGGAGAAAAAACATACTGAATGAAACACAACCCTACTTATCTCTTGGTGTTTTTGTTGTATCTGGAGCACAGTAACATACTTTCAGTTGTAAGCTCCCTGGGGAGTAGTTCTATCAAATCGTGCCCTTGACAAAGTTGCCTTTTCCAGGCTTCATTGTGTTTTTCTTGAGTCAGAGGACTGTAAGGATCTCTTGTCTCCACCCTCCCCCCCCAACTGCGTATTAGCAGAAAAAAATGCTCTGCCATCAGGTGGGGTCTTTTGGAAATTGATTCAGAATGAGGCTTTGTCTGCTTGTTCCCAGGAATAGAGCTGTAACTAGTTTAATGAACATGGATGCAGAGAGCAACTTCCAGAAGCAAGTCAAAGCACAGTGAAGGACTGCTTAAAGGCTCCCACTTGCTAGTAGAGTGATCTTAGTTCATGATACCTTCTGTGAATTAAAGCTGACTAATGAATGAGAGCATGTATAAAGGGACTTTAAATGTGCTTTGCTCTGTATGTTTTATGTTCACAGTTTTGGTTAAAACCCCTACCTAAAGTCCAGTGTGTGTGCAGATGTGTACAGCCACAGCTGGAGTTGGAACCCTGAGAAGAACAACCTTGCTTCCCTGCAAGTGCAGTCCCCCCTGGACTGCTGCCTGTGCTTTCAGAGTAGAGTGCACTGGCTGAGACTCAGCAGTAATGGCAAGGCTAATTTAATTGTCCCTCTTGCATGGATCCTACTTTATCCAAATATATGATACATTTTCCTGATGCAGAAAGGTACTGTAATGTCACTGCATTTTTAACAAGAACATCTCTTACTGCTTAAATCTCTTAACTGCAAATCCCGCCTGATTCTGGCCATATGCCTTCTGCTGTTCTGTAACCTCTGCACACAGCTCGTTATTTCTGTGTTCAGTTCAATCTTTGGAAAAGGTCGTTATCTTGCTAAAATGTCCCACTTTCTGTTGCTGATACATAGTTCCCTCTGGCTACAGCAGTCTGTGTCCGGGTGTACATTTATCTAAAGGAAACAGCCCTTTCCCAGGGATAACCTATGTCTTGGGAGACTGCTACCTAAAACTGATTCCTATTAATGAGGTTAGAAAGCAAAGGTGTGTACATGACCATGATCTTTGGATCACTTAGCAACTGTGTCAGCAGCACAGAGCAGGGATGGAACTCTTGCAGCTGCACTAAGGCCTTTTGCACGCTGACAAACAGCATCATCCTGTGTGGGTGATAAAGCCTGAGCTGCTCCCTTCCTGTTACAGAAGAAGTGGTTGTCAGTTAAAGTGAAAGTCCAGGCTGGTTCTTCTCCCTGCCCCATGGCTCGGGCAGTGCTGGTTACATAATTCATGCCTTTGGAGAGGCTGCAGAGCTCTGTCCCACTCACCTCGCATTGCATCCCTGAGCAGCATAAACTGCTATTCCATTCTGCATGGCACTGGCTGTGTGATCAGTGCAAGTGCCTGAGTCATCTGCTCCTCTGCCAACAGCTCTGATAAATCCTCTTACACAGTCTTTATTCTCAGAGGACTCTTGGGCAGGAGAGGTTTTCTGAGCTGAAAATAAGGCCACTTCTTGTCAGCTTGTTTATATTCAGAGTGCTTAGGTAAAGTACTTCAGTTTCTGTTTCTGGTTTGCACTCGTGTCCTGGAGAATGTACTATAACATCTCAATTTCTCTGGCTTGTGCTCACTGAAGGAGAAGGTCAGATGAATGACTAGAACCTTATAATCTTAAGAACAATTTATATATCAGAATTAGATTTGCGTTCTAAGTATCATAATCTTGAGATTACTGTTTGTGCATCTGAAACATGCAGACCCCCAAGCAGAATCTTCTGCTTTCACTGTTGTTTTGCTTCTTGTAGGAGCAGAGTATTGTAACTGAGACAAAATGTTGAAAGATTTTGCTGATGTGGTGTGATGTGTTCAGTTCTGTTTGAGTGGCAGCAGCCCTGTTACTTTTAGGAATGTGTGGTGTGCTTTGATGCAAAACCTGTTTCTCCTGAGGGCTGGGGGTTCTATGGTGACTGTGCTGGGAGACACGTGTGCTTTGCTGTGTGCTTGCAGAGATAGAAACTCTTCAAATGATACCATGGGGTTTTTTTTGGGTGTCCCCCCCGCCTTTTTCTTCCTTTCTTTGTACTTCATGTCTTGCTTCAGAAAGGAAAAACCTGTTATTAACACACATTTTTTGCATTCCTGGGATAAAGCCCTGGATTTTGTGCTGCTAAGTCCTGCTTTGGCTTAGCTGTAAGGGAGAGCCAGCAGCAGGCAGGCAGCACAGAGCATTCTGCTGCTCTCCAGGGCTGCACGACACGCCAGTGTCTCTCCTCTGAAGGGGAAGCTGCATCCTCACAGAACAGTTTGGTCAGACTAAGATAAATCTATCAGATAACTGAGACTGTGGGGCACTTTGTTTCTCTACACAACTCTAAATTACATTCTGCTTACAGATTTTTGCTGGCGTTTGCATGTGTACTGATAAATTAAAGAACACTGTTTTTTTAATGTTAAGCTTTTTTTTTTTTCCAGAAGTGGTTGACTCTGGAGGTGTCAAACTGAATGGAAAAAAGCAGGTGGTCTGTCAGAACCGGAGCCACGAGAACACTGATAAAAGTGCTCCCAGGTATGGTGTGTCTTCCCCTTCTCGTATGGGTTTGGTGGAGCAGTGAAGGGAGAGGTGTGTACACCAGCTCTTGGAGGAGGGTCTAGGGAGGAGTAGAAGTGGTGTTGACATTTTTTTGCAGGTTCAGCTGTTCCTTCCCTCCTCAGGGGATTTCTGTCCAGTGACAGTAAATATAACCCACCACAGTTCTGGGTACTTCTGTGTGATTGTGCTGGATGGAATGAACTGTGGTGGGCAAATTGTTGATACTTTGATGTCTAGAGAAGAAAAAGAAAGTGCAGAGAGTTCTGGGCTCCCTGGTTTTCAGCTGGAAACCAAGTGGGGAAGTTGGTCTTTTTGGTGCCTGGGTGTGAGATCTATGGACACATCAGTGCTCGAGCAGTCTTACTGCTGCCTTATCTCGTTCCATCTGCTGGTACTGGTTGTGGGATCTAAAGCAGAAGTTGGCAACTGCTTGAAAAGAGCATCTTCAGCTTCTAGTCAGGAGAGAAGAAAGCTCAGCATAAGCACGGTGTCAAAACTTCAGTGGGAATTTCAGGGCAGTCTCTAGTCCCCTATTTGGGCATATTTTTGCTGCTTAGTGGGACAGGACCTGCTCGTGTTGTTTATTTTGAATTGAGAGAGTTTTGGCTTAGGGCCACCATGTCTTGGAGATATGGTCCTAAAATGTTACTGTTTCATTTTCCAGTTCCCAGGACTTTGTGGACCCCGCTGCATATCCTACAAAGTCTGTCTGTGCTGTCCTTGGCACTCGTGTGCAGATTGTTGATCTTAAATTTATACTGTCCACTTGCTGTGGGAACTCCCAGGCTGTGACATTATTACTGTTTCAGAAGAGTTTGCAGAGCCACCAGATAGTACATAAAAGCACCTCTGTCTCCATTCACCCTGTGCTGCCTCCTTTCTCAGCAGACCTGGTAGTTTTCCACCAGAAGGCTTTTTAAACACACACAAACAATGCCATTTGTCGTTCTTCTGCTGAGGTCAGAAGGGTGAGCAGGGGTGGCAGGAGATGAGCAGGAGAGGTGTAGAGTCTGTATCAGCATCCAGCTGTGAGCAGGGCTCTGGGTCAACTGTCTGCACAAGCTTAGTGAAACCATTTGCTGTTGCAGTTACTTGCACTGGTTTTATCTGGAGAGATGAGCTAAGAAATGTTCATTTTGGTCATTGGCTCGTCCCAGGCATTGGTTATCTATCTTTAGTGAAACAGGTACAAGTGAATCAAGTCCTTGTCAGAAATAAACTGTTTAGGGTGTAAGTCTATCTCTGGTTTCATCGTGTGGTTTTGCTTTCACTTGCAGGCAAAACAAGCTCAAAGCTGAAGTGATAGCTGGAACTGTGCAGCCCTCCAGCACCATGGTCCCAAATGAGGTGTCGGTCTTGCCAGAAACAAATTTTGGTCTAAGAGACACTATTGTTAAATCTCAGCTTGCACAAATGGAGGACTCCTACACAGATATCCAGAGCTTCAGGTAATGGTCATTCCCAAGAAGAACTTATCTTTGCAGGGGTAAGTTAGAGTAAGCTGTCAAAATAGCTCCTGTTAGTTATTTCATGCAGTACCCCTGCAAATAGGAAATTTTTCAGAAGGGAATATTTAGATCCATACTTTCCAGAACAACTTTCTTTCCTCATTTAGGCATTAGCAGAGAAAAATAAATTAATTTGTGTTATGTCAAGGCTTGCCTCGTGGTTCTAGTTGAGAAAATGGCCTTTTTGGAAGGATTTTCTCCTGTGTTTATTTCAGACTGTCTGGAAATGCATCTGTTCTGTGCATCTCTGCCCTTCTCTCTTCCTGCTCTGGTTCACTGTTCAAATGTGCTCATTAGAGCTCGGGCAGAATGTATACTTCAGACCAACACTTCACTGTGGTTGAAATCCTCTTACTTACATTAGTCTAACAGATCCAACTTAGTTTTTTTTTTTGTCCATTTCTGTTTGTTTTTTGTACTATTTGTAGTAATGTGTATCCTTCTGCAAAACATGTCTGTGAACATGCTAGTGCAAGTGTTTAGGGATTTAAACTTGGTCACCTTTTCCACCTGGAAACCTGTTACTCCCAATTAGTTAAGTGTGGTATTATTTACATGGGTTAATGACAGCAGCATTTCCAGCAGCTCCACAGCTTGCAGCTCTGGGATTCTGTTAATTTCTTTGCAGATTTTTTGTTGGGACGTATAATGTGAATGGTCAGTCACCCAGGGAGAGCCTCCAGCCCTGGCTGAGGTGTGATCCTGATCCTCCAGATGTTTACTGCGTGGGGTGAGTGTCCCTTTCTGGCCTGTCCCCCCACAGAGTGACCTTGGGTGGCTTCTGGTGAGTGTGTAGCATGGGGGTGTTCTGCTGGGACACCACAGCTGAGGAATGTTTGCACTGCTCTATTCCACTGCACAGCTCTAGTGTGTGTTTGTGTAGCCTGAAAGGGTTAAAGTGTTTGGGCTCTCTGGCACTGCAGTGTGACAGAATCTTTAATGCCATTCAATACTGAGTAATTTAACTTTAACACCTCTGGCATCAGCATAACTGAGGTTGAGTTTTCAGTTATAAGTGTAGTGAGTATAAACTGATTTAGTTCTTTCCCAGACGAGAGGGCTGGAGAGTTATAAACCAGTGCATGCATCCATGGGTTCCTTCCTCTGACACAGTTTCCAGGAGCTTGATCTGAGTAAAGAAGCCTTCTTTTTCAATGACACCCCGAAGGAAGAAGAGTGGTTTAAAGCTGTAACTGATAGTCTGCACCCAGATGCCAAATACGCAAAGGTAAGCGTGGCTTTTGGGGAGGTTTGAGTGTGGAACTGTTTTCCACTCAGGCCTCTTTTCCCTTTGCTTTGTCTTGTTCTCAGTCACTGTGTCTTCCAGAGGCTCATAGCAGGCTTTTGCTCAGAGGAGCTCTGCAGGTGTAGTAGGTAGTGCTGCTGTGCGGGGGGCATTCACCAGAGCCAGCCACCCACAGGTAAAGGAAGCTCTTGCTGTCTTGAGAAAGAGAGTAGAAGTATCTTGGCTTCTCTCGTGTCTCCATAATGCATGGTGGGATGAGTTGTGAAGGTATCTTAGCAGGCATACTGTATATGTTTTGGCTACTGCCCCTTAGGTCTGCTGTGTCCCTTGTCACTGTTCTTGAAGGGAAGCTCCTTCCATGGGCTGTCACTGCACTGTTGGCTTTGCTTTGGGCTTCAGCTTTGTTTACTGGGCTGTTGTCCCCTGGCTCCTGCCTGTGCTGTGCTGCTGGAGTGCCTGTGTGCTGTGAGCCAGCTGGTCTGCCAGATGAGCCTGGAACTCTCTTTTTCTTCATCTGTATTTTGGTGACCAGTATTCTGGGCCGGGGGCAACTTCTTCTCTGATCACACCTCTCCCATTCCAGTATTTAATGGAACAGGATTTGTTTTTCAGGTGAAGCTTGTGCGGCTCGTAGGAATCATGCTTCTGTTGTATGTGAAAGCTGACCTGGCTTTGAACATCTCTGAGGTGGACGTTGAAACTGTGGGAACTGGAATCATGGGGAGGATGGTAAGAGTGGCAGCTGGGCATGAGAAAGGGTGAGATGTAGAAGAGTCCCAGAGATCCCCTTACCAGTGGCTGTTCCTCCAGCTAAGGGATGCAGCTGCCTTTAGAAGCACCCAGTCCTGCCCCTGGGCCAGCTCAGGGTGTTGCTGGAGGGAGTGTCCATGTGTTTGCAAAGACTCAAAGACCTCGAGAGAAACTTCTCTGAAGGCTTTTTTTCTCTCTTGATTGCATGTGCTGGGCTGTGAGGGGCTTTGCTCTCATGTGATTTTTGATTTTCCCCAAACACAACACAAGGAAACGTGAGCAGAAGAAACATGTCTATCCAGATCAGTTTTCCTGAGGAGGATTTCATGGCCTCTTGCCATTCCACACCACTGGAATAAAGTCTGTGCCCTTTGCTTGTAGTTTCTGTGAATATTAAAGCTATAAAACGCCAGAGGTATTTCTGACCAGCTAAATCATGGGCTTCCTCCATTTACAGATTTGTTTATGGTTTGTGTTAAAAAGATCCACTTTGTTGCTAAACAGGTTTCAGAACTTGCTGAGGTAACTGACCAGCTCTCTTAGGGAGTTTATTTCCTTTGTACTGGCTAGGTGCCAAATCACAAAGTAGGTTCTGTGTGCTTGCTTGGTTGCTGTGTCAACCTTCACATGAGTTACTGACACAGGTTCACTGACGTTATCATTAACTGGGGATTTCAGCCTTTTCCTTCCTCTGGAACGAAGTGTTCTGCCTCAAATGTGTTGTGGTTTCTCCACTGCTGGTAACCCATTTGTGAATTCATCCATTGTCTTGAAGCTTCTGACTGACATCTCTGTCTTTATCTTTTAGGGTAACAAAGGTGGTGTTGCCATAAGGTTCAAGTTCCACAACACCAGCGTGTGTGTGGTGAATGCTCACCTGGCAGCTCACGTGGAGGAGTATGAGCGGAGGAACCAGGACTTCAAAGACATCTGCTCTCGGATGCAGTTCTGCCAGTCGGATCCCAACCTGCCCCCTCTCACTATTGGCAAGCACGAGTACGCTTCCATCTGAGCCACTGCATGTGGCAAGGACCTTGTGAACCTGCTGGGGTGTCAGGTTCTCAGCAGGGGCAGCCAGTGATCAGCCTGGAAGGGCCAGAAATGTTTTGCTCTGACCCTGGTTTTGAGAGGTCACCTATTTGGGTCTAAGTCACTTGCCTTCTCATGGTCTTCCAGGCATTGTTCTGTTTTCAAGCATGAAGTGGGAATGGGGCAAAAGATGTATTGATTTTCCCCAGTGGATTGTGGGGTTTAGTCAGTGTGGAATATTCAAAGCACCAGTTATTAGGAGGTAGTGACAAACACACAGAAGAGTAAATAAGACCAGAAAAGGTAGAAAATGTGGCTTCTCTTTCATGTTTTCACTCTTAATCGTTCTCCCTGATGGAGAAGCAGACCCAGCACCCACCTGATCGTGTCAGATTGGAAGAGCTCATACTTGTGTTGGGTGCTTTAGGGGCTGCTTGTGTTTGGGAGGTTTTTAGGCCTCTGTGCAGACTTCTGTTGTGTGTTCTCTTTCAGTGTGATCTTATGGCTGGGTGACCTCAACTATCGGCTGGAGGAACTGGATGTGGCCAAAGTGAAGCAGCTCATAGATGAGAAAGCATTCCTAGAGCTTTGCCAGTATGACCAGGTACTGATTTCACCTGCCTGCAGGGGGTGCTTAGGGTGCTGATTAGATGCTGCACAGTGCTCCTTGGTCTTCTCAGTACCCAGCATCTCCCTTTTAGCTCGTATGAGAATTGTGCTGTAGCTTATTTTAAATATTTTTTTTTTTTTTTTCCCTTCTTCTTCCATAGCTGAAGAGGCAAATGAATGCACATGCAGTCTTTGAAGGCTTTACAGAGGGAGAGATTTCTTTCCAGCCAACATACAAATACGACGCTGGCTGTGATGACTGGGACACAAGGTATGGGGATCACCTTCTCCATGCTGCCAATGGCTGATGCTATTGCTGAAGGAACTGAAAAGAAAGTTAAAAAGAATTGCAGATCTAAAGGCTGTAAATACAAACAGTGCTGAAATTATTGCTGTCCCTCTCATTTGGCTCCAAAATCCATCTCCACGGATGCAGTCCATGCATATTGTGAAGAAAAAGAGTAAACTGTAAATATAGATAAATATAAATATATCTAAAAAATATGGAGCCTGAGTTTTAATGTTCATGGTTCTTATGATCAAAAGTATCTCTGAATATCACTTAATGTGTTAATTGTATCTTTGAAGAAGTAGAAATTAAAGCATGGTACAGAGTATCTAACAGTAGGCAAGAAAACTGTAATTACTCAAAGGAAGTGTGGGAAATGCAGCTTTGGGAGAGCTCTGGCTGCAGGGCTCGTTCCTGTGCCATGCTGAGAGCTGTTTCTCCCTGTTGCAGTGAGAAGTGTCGTGTCCCAGCATGGTGTGATCGGATACTCTGGCGAGGGCAGGACGTGGCTCAGCGCAGCTACCGCAGCCACATGGCTCTGAAGATCAGCGACCACAAGCCAGTCAGCTCTGTGTTTGACATCGGGGTGAGTGCTGAAGGAAATACCTCTGTGGGAAGGAGGAGGGAGGTTCTGCTGATTTCCATCTCCTCTTGCCTTTACAGAGAACATCCACAGAGAACAATAGCTTAAAAGGTGGGCTAGATAAGAAACTGAGATAGGATTGTTGTTCATAGAACAACAAGAGGTACTTCAGTTAATCAAAATAATGCATGAATATCTGTAGGTGGTTTTTTGAAGGGCGTTTTTTTCTTTTATTTTTTCTTCTTTTCCTAGTAATTTTCACAGAATCTCACAGTGCAGGATGCTACATCACTGACAACACAGCAGTTGTCCATTTATTTATTTTTTTTAAATTATCCTTTATTTAGAAAAAAAATAAAGCTGATTTAGCACTGACTGGGTCACGGTCTTGCTCCTTTACTGTTGGATCCCGAAAAGACCTGTCTCTGTTCATTACACATGTTGTGTATGCTGCTGTACTGCTAAAATCAACCCACATCATTCTGTTCCCAGCTGTGTGGCAGCTCCCCTGCAGAGGCACATGAAGCCAGGGGTGCAGTGTGTGTCCTTTGCAGGTGAAGGTGGTGAACGAGGTGCTGTACAGAAAAGCCTTTGAGGAAATCGTCCGCTCACTGGACAAGCTGGAGAACGAGAACATTCCCTCGGTGACGCTTTCCCGGAGAGAGGTGGGAAGAGAGCAACCCCAGACCCCAGCTCTGACATTAGGTGCATTCCAAACCCTGGCGTCTAGTTCCAGAGAAGTAGAATATTTTGATTTCCAGCTGTTCTGTTTATAAGCCCTGGGAAGATGTGGTTTTATGGGGTAAATTCACAGTATCAGGCTGAAACTTGGAGTGTGTTACTCCCTGAGGTGGGGGGAGAGTAACAGGATAGTTTGTGGCTCTTGCTCTGAATTTGTTTGAAAGATAAAATGTAAAAGCTGAAGGCTTTGGAGAAGGTCACAAAACTGGTGTTTGCTTTGTGAGTTGGGGACTAAGAAAGATAAGCAAATGAGACCTTTGAGGCTACAGCTATCTTGCCATGTTTCACTGAGGTTATTTGAGGGAAGCATTGGTTTTAATGGGCCCCCTGATGTAAACGACTTTAGCATCCAGACTAAGCAGCTATAAACCTGTGCAGGTCTGCAAGAGACAGGGTGTGGGAGCAGGAGGGTTAGTCTGGGTATCTTGCTGCTAATGATTAAACCACAGGGCTGGAATTGCTGCTGTCTGGCGAGGTGGAACTGTCTAATGGTGTCACCGTTTGTTTCTAGTTCCATTTTGAAGATGTGAAATACATGCAGCTTCAGGTGGAGAAGTTTACAATCCGCAATGGCCAAGTGCCCTGCCAGTTCGAATTCATCAGCAAACCAGATGAGGAAACCTACTGCAAGGAGTGGCTGACTGCTAATCCCAGTAAAGGCTTCCTGCTGTCAGGTGAGCTCCTTGTTCAGCTTCTGTTCATGAGCTCATATTGACAGTGTCTGGCTTAGTTCTCTCTGCTATTCTGAGAATGCCGTGTCTGTTTGCAGGTTACTCCTTTAATATCTTTTTTAACTTGAGTGTGGGTTTTTTGACTTTTTTTTTATCTGGCAGATGCTGAGATCACAATTGAGTTGGAGGTGTTTGTTAATAAATCAACAGCTACACACTTGAACTCTGGAGAGGAAAAACTTGAAGATATCTTGGTCTTGCATCTTCACAGGGGGAAGGATTATTTTCTGTCTGTAACAGGCAACTACTTGCCGAGTTGCTTTGGGTCTCCCCTTCATACGCTCTGTTACATGAGGGAACCAATCCAGGACATGTCAGCAGAATCCATTCAGAAACTTGTGAGTTACAGGCAAGATTCCCTTCTGGACCCACAAGAACTGTTAAAGCTAGATGTTATGTCCTGATTCTTGCTGAAGAGCCTTCTTCCCTGGTCCGTAGTCTGAGTATTAACCCCTTCCATCCAGAGAGCACTGCCAGTGAGATCCCATTTGCCCTGCAGCTCTAAAGGAGGA
>VYZU01055457.1:41436-83930 GCA_013401355.1 Ceyx cyanopectus | reverse complement strand
CCATTTCAACCCCTGATACTCTGAGAAATACACTTGGTGGTCAGATCAGTCGGGATGGTTTCAGAAGGTCAGAAGTGTGCTGGTGTCTGCTGCTGGGAGTGCAGGGTACAGCAGGGTGGCCAACAAGACTGCAGGCTTGGAGTGAGTGCTAGGAAGTCCCAGAAACTCCACCTGGGAACAGGTGAGAGTGTGGACAGCTACTCCATGTGGGAAGAGGTTTGCTTGGTAACTCTGAGAGCTGGAGAGGAGGGACCACTGAAGACCTGAAAGTAACGACGACGTCGTGGTCAGAGCGATGGAGGTTTGCCAGTGCTGGCTCTGTGACCATGCTGCAGGGGAGTTTTTCAATATCCAGACATGACTAACAGGGCAGTTCTGACCACTCATGGCCAGAAGCCTTGCAGATCAGTGCCACCCTTCTGCTTCCTCCCCTCCTGCATGGAACGACCTTCTCAGCCCCTTCTCAGCCGGGGCGATGCCGGGCAACGCAGCATCCGTGCGGACACACGGTGCCCCCGGGCACTGCTGGGATTGCAGCTGAGCTGGGGCAGAGCACAGCCACAGCTGGAGCTGGGGATGGATCCACAGGCTGTGCTCCAAGCTCCCAGCCCCTGCAGAGCTGCCAGGCTGAGCCTGGCACACAGGAGGAGGAGGAAGGGCTGAGAACCCCTCTGGAGTCTCAGAGCTGAGTAACGTGGCTGAGCTGTTCCATGGCCGAGCACAGGTTTGCTCTGGCTGTTCTTTCCAGCTGGAAACAATGCACATCCCTTGAAAAAGAGGAAAGATGTTGAGTTTTTCCTGCCTGGTGACACGTGGGTTCTGATTTTTGCTGCAGTGAGGGGCTCTCTTGCCCAGCACACCAAGCACACACACAGCAGAGCAGGTTTAGAGCAGACACTGTCTGCAACCCGAGGGCAAGCTTCTAAATCTCATCAGCCACGGGTGTAGAGTGAGTGTTCTCCATGCCAAGCAGCCCTTCTCACATTCCAAATCTTCCTGTCCATGCTGGCAGAGTGCAGGGCTTGTCCTCACGTGTGCACGTCTGAGCTGCTCCTGGTGGGAACGGGGGTGGTGGTTTGTCCTAGGACACTCAGGCAGCCTGGATGTTGTCTTACCCAGCAGGAGCTCTCTGGTCTGCTTTCAGAAGCCACTCTCCAGAAGTGAAAACAAAGTCTCCTGTGGATAAAGGCAAACATGAAGCAAGAGACTTGCTTGCAGCCAGAATACATCCACACTATTTTTTTTTTCCCCTTCTCTAGTCCACTTTTTCAGAAGACAAAGCAGTGCTTCCTCTGGCTACCCCTGTACTCTGGCCTGAGGAAACATCTGCTCTCCATAGTAGCCTTGGTTGTCCCAGCTAGTTCCCTTTTAGAGTTCCCTTCTCTTCCATTGGCATGAGTTGCTTCCACGTGCCCCTGTTCCTGCCCACCAGCATTCCCTGGAGGAGAGCACCCTCGTGCTGGTGAGGCCCTGGAGACCAACAGTCAGCAGCTTTTCAGCAAAAAACATCATTTTCTGGGCAAAAACCTGGGCTTTTGGTTTGCTTTGGAAGCAAAACCATGTCCACTGCCAAGGGGAGCTGCAGCTCACTGTTGGAGGACTGTGATGGTTGGTGGTTGGGTTAGGGCTTGGCCATGGCTGTTGGTTGAGACAGCTTTTAATTATCAACATTTCCCTCTCTGGTGTGTTCTTCCTTCTGTGAGATGTCCCCTTGGTGGGTTTACCTAATGGTTGTGTTTTCAGGCTTACTGGGGAAAACAAAACCCCAGAGTGGTGCTGTGTGAGTTTTATCCCCCAGGAGGGATTTCTCTCTGGTGGGACCATAGGTGCCCTGCTAGGCAGGACATGGAGTGACCCCTGTGCTGCTCACTGTATTCCCACTGCTCCTTTCCTAGGTGAAAGGAAAAGCAAATTTTGCTCTGACTTGGTCAGTTGTTTCCTAGGTGTCACTCCTTAGACATTTCCCCCCACCCTGCATGGGATTTTCTGAGCTGAGTGTTGAAGAGGTTGGATATTGGGTGGAAAGTGGCTGCAGGTCCTCACCTCTGCAACTGCAACACTCACACATGGCCAAGGGGTGGAAATGAGAGAGCAGAGCACAGGAGCAAATGTGTGCCCAGACTTGGAGCTGCTCTGGGTGTGGGGTTCACTGGAGGACAGCTTTCCTTGCTAGGAGCTGGACAGAGCCTGCTGGGAACAAGTTGATTTGTGCTCAGTGTCACATGTGTTTCATTGCCACAGATGTGCACAAAAGATTAGTTCACAAAATGGGGGAAAAAAAAAAATGGAATTGCTGTTGAGAGTGTGATGTGCAGCCTTGTGAGAATGTTGTGATTCTCCACAAATTCCCTCCACTGGGGCTGTTCTCACTGCTCCATGACACTTACTCCAGGCAGCACAGCAGGGATGTGGTGCCACTCCAGCAGCAGTGTGAGGAGCATTTGCTGTTTCACCCTCACTGCAGTTCTTGCCCAGAGGTAACCTTGTCCCTGTCTCTTGCAGGACAGTAGCTGCTGAGGTCAGGAAGCAGATCTCTGGCCAGTATGGAGGCTCCCCCCAGCTTCTCAAAAACCTCAATATTGGAGGCAGTGTCTCTCATCACACAACTGTAAGTAACACTCAAGGTGGAAGGCTGAAGGTGTGTGTGGGTATTTCAGTCTCTGTTTGGAAGGAGATTGCAGTGCTGACAAGTTGCTGACCTAAGTGACCCTGATAACACTGATAATTCCCTGCAAAACCCTCTAACTGTGAAGGTCTGGCTCTTGTGAATCAGTCAGTGTGGCTGGGAGTCTGTGTTGTTGCAGAATCTCTGTGAGACAAGGGGCTCCCTTGACCAGATGTTGGTTGTTTTATCCTAGAACAGCCTGGACTGGGCATTAAATTCCATGCTCATGTGTGGTTCTCCCCATGAAGAGCTCTTTGCAAGCTCATGCACTTCAGGTAACTGGTTTCTTGTGTTTCTTGTCACTGCTGAGCATGGGACCACAGTGTCTCATCAACTTTTCAGAGGTATTTCACATATTATTGTGGAAGTTGAATGTGGTTATTCCTCAGGAATGTATATATACTTACAAATGTACAGTCCACTTTCAAGAGCAGCTGAAATCTAGGCCATTTTCTCAGAGTCACCCTCTCCAAAGTCAGATTTTCCTGCATGTCCTGCACTTTCACAATATATTCAGCGTGGTGGTAAAAAAAATTCAAGCATTCAGCAAACTTTTTCATGCTGGAACTTCATTTTTGGAAGGGTTCTTTTGATTTGGGGCTGTTGCTTTGGAGTTGCAGCAGTTTCTTGTGCATCAGTCAACTGAGAAAACAAATATTACATTTGTTTTCTTCAGGGAAGGCTGATGAGGTCAGTGCTGGAAACGTGCCCTGAAGTTGATTGTCTGTTTTCTGAGTTTACAAGAGTTCTTCTCTTGGTCTGGTGCAGAGTCCTGTAGAGTCCCCTCAGTCCATGTGCTGCTGTGTCCAGCTTGCTCATACAGAGCACCAGTGTGTCCTCAGAGCCAGCACCAGCTCAAAAGGGATCTCCAAGACTTGAGTTCACCCCTAGCTTAGAAGAATGACTTCTCCACACTTCATCTTTAAGGAGATCTGGCTGTGCCAGAGCCACTGGGGATGGAGGAGAGCTGGAATTCCTGTCTTTTCCCCCCTGTGTCAGCTGTGTGAGGACAAGGAGAGCAGCAGGTTGGTGTTGGCAGCTCTGTGCCCATCCTTCCTGGAGAGCCAGAGTGTGAAGGAGGAGGGGTTAATGAGAGTGGTGTGGCCAGGGCTAATGCTTTAGCACAGCAGCCTCTGTAGGGGTGTGGAATGATAATGCAAAGCCCTGACTTGGCACTTCTGCATCATCCTTTGCATAATCCAGCATTAGGCAACAGGGAGGGATCCCTGCTAGTAGCAGTGTGTACTGGATGGAGCACTCAGGCTCACTGAATCCAGTTCCCTGCAGGAATGGATAGCTGAGGAGCAGAGAGCTGCTTTGGAGGGACCCATTGATGTCCAGCCCACGAGCTCCTGTGCCTTTCTTGGCTCACCAGTGGTTTCATCTTGGGAGAAATTGACTGAATTGCCTTTCTACTCCCCATTGCTTTCCTAAAGCTGGATCTCCTCTGTGTACCCTGCCAGGCTCTTCCTCAGCCAGCTGTATTTTGATAACTGTTTTTTCCTTGGATCACCTCCTCCTGCCCTGAATTGCATCCTCCCCTTTTCCTATTTCTAAGGTTCTCCCCTTCTACCATCAACAAACTGCTTAAAGCTTCTACCCTGCTGATCTTCATGTGTAATTCAAACTCCTGGTTTGTATTCTGTGCTGAGCAGGGATGCTCCTCAGCTGTGTGATTAACATGGAGAGGTTGTAGGAAAAGTATATTTAGTTAAGTGATGAGTGAGCTGCATAAGGTGACTGGGGTTTGCTTGCACTGAATTTTGGGTTAATTTCTTTCCCTTGGGCTTCTCTGGGAATCTGCTGTGCCTGCCTGCCCTGATGTGGCCTCTCCTATCCAGTGCATCTTGCTTGTCATGTTGAGCACTTCCAGGGAGAGTTGTGATCCAGGTGAGTGCTGGTGTGTGCCAACAGTAGCTGCTTATGGTAATTCCCCTCAGCATCTTGCCACACACAGTTCAGCAGAGCCCTTTGGATGGAGAACTGTGTGTGTCAGTGAGTGAAGAGCCCTCAGCACCTCAGGCTGGACCTTCAGCTTCTTGTCTGCAGCCAGAGCAAGGACTTGCCACACTCAGCAGACTGGGTGTGCTGGAGCCTGGGATAAATGCAAAACCCAGCAGCTGAATCCTAGCAAGTCTCTTCCCTTTTGCTTCATGAGCAGCAGGCAAAATGCTGCCAGAACTGCTGCTAATTTAGTCTGTGGCAGAGCTGGGGGGGAAGATGGTGCTTTCAAGTGACTGCACAGGAGCTCACAGTTTATTATTGTCAGCCTCCACCCTTCTGCTGCTTGAAATTGCACATTCCTCCAACCACAGGTCCAAGGCTTTCTGAGGCTTTTCCTGCATAACTGTGTTAGCTGGGACTCCTTGCAGGACACACTCCTTGTAGCACTGAGCTTTTGATGTTTCAGATCCAGAACAGAAGGCACTGACAGCCTTTTAGTGAGTAATGGGAGCTGCTGAGGTCTTGGAGTTAGATGAAGGAGCTTTTCTTTTTTGAAGTTGCTTTGGCAAGCCTTTCTAAATCCCCTGGTAAATCAGAAGTGTTTGCACCTTGCTGTTTGCATCCTTGGTCCTAAACTGTGTGCTGTGCTCATCTCAGTATTCCCATGGAGCTTCTCAGCACCACCCTCACTGACTGAAGGCACTGGGAGCAGAGCTGGAACTCCCTTGCACAGCACCCTGCAGGATGGGTGCTTGTTTATGTGATGAACTGTGCTGTTTACTATGGGCTTTTACAACCCTTCCTGACTCACCACTTTCTTTTCCTTCCAAGTCTGTTCTTGTGCTGTGGTGCTTGTTAACTCTGCTCACCCTCTGTTGCATGGCTCAGTTCTGCTGGTTGCTCCACTCCCACTAGAGCAGGTTGCTCCAAGCCCCATCCAACCTGGACTTGGCCACATCCAGGGATGGAGCATCCACAGCTTCTTTAGGCAGTATGTTGAGTGTCTCATCACCCTCCCAGAGAAGAATTTCTTCCTAATTTCTAATCTAAATCTACCCTTTCCTTTGGAAAAAATCTTGGATTTCTGAATACCTCACTTTGAGTGCAAAGTTAGCCATGGAAATGTTTTTGGTTGTTGTCCAAAATTTGATTTTATTTTTTTTTTCCCCTAAGGAAAAAAAATTTTTTTTTTTTTTTTTTTCCCCGAAGGAAAAAAAATTTCCTTTTTTTTTTTTTTTTTTTCCCCGAAGGAAAAAAAATTTCCTTTTTTTTTTTTTTTTTCTTTTTCCCTTTAATCTCTAGAGCTATGTTTTAATTAGAAGAGCAGCACTGCACAGGACTTGCCAGCAGGCAGCATGAATGCATACTTGGTTGCTTTACCATAAAATCACAGCTGTTTCCAAAGGATTAGGGCTAATATTTCCTGTCTGTTGGTGTATGTTACTAGTGTGAGGAGGAGCACTGTTAGAAGAGATGCTAATTAGTCTGGGAATAAAGGGGTCTGGATTCTTGGCCATGATGTGATGTGACCACAGTCTGCTCTCCCTGTAAAATAAAGGTGCTGACATTTACATATCTTTGCAAAGCACTGCTGGGTTTATGGGCATTATGTGGGCTAATTGAAGCTTTGTCTTGGATTTATTGGATGTCAGGCTTTGGCTGTGTATTCAAAGATAGTATCTAATTATTCAATAAGACAATATAGGTTCCTTTGTATATTTTCCTTGTTTATTTTAGCATCGTTTAACAGAAGAAGAAAAGATAATTTGTGCAAATGAATGGAAAACACTGCAAGGGAAAACATGACAGGATCCTATGTGGCATAGCAGAGGATGTTTTGAAGTGTTAAGAGCCAAGTCATTTTATCACCAAAATCACTAAAATGAAAAGGAAAAGGAGCCAAGTCTTAATGCTCTCTGCAAGCTGATTAAGGCTTAATAGTGACTCCCATTATATGTTATTTCCTGGAGGTTTTGCCCTGTCTCTCATCAGACAGGGGAGGATGGGAGAGGCATCCACATCCTCTTCCCTGCCCCCTCCCAGCAGGGATTGCTCACAGCTAACTCTGCTCTGGTGCAGGTAACTCTGTAGTACATTAAAACTGTAATTTTTAATGCTGCACCCTGTTTCTGGAGGCAGAGGTGATTCCTGCTGCAGGGGCCAGGAGCCTTTGCTGTCTTAAACTGGTTGAGTTTGTACCTGCTGAAAGGCTGCTGAGTCTCATTTATCTGCTCTAACTGAAACAGTTTCTATGTTTAGCAGAGATAACTAATCTTAACTAAAAATTCTTCTGTTAATAAACACTGAGAACCTAAAAATGCCACGAAATCCTCTCTATATTATAAATATATAAATAAATTATATATAAAAATTTAATTATCAGGCTCAGCACTTGTGGTTCCCATATCAGGGTCTTTGTGTTCTTGAGAGAGTCTCTGGGTGAAATGGCATAATTCTTGGTCATCAAAGAAGAAAGAAACTGTCTGTCTTCTTACCCATCCTTGGAGACATACCAATGTCTGGCTGGCTTTGGTAAGAAACTGCTGTAGTATTCCCAGATAACTAATGAATCTCTGATTAATATTAATATTTATATACCCAAATGGCTTCTTACATTAACAACCAGTTATAGTAGCAAATAACCCAGCAATATTTGTACATAAAACATNAGTGACTCCCATTATATGTTATTTCCTGGAGGTTTTGCCCTGTCTCTCATCAGACAGGGGAGGATGGGAGAGGCATCCACATCCTCTTCCCTGCCCCCTCCCAGCAGGGATTGCTCACAGCTAACTCTGCTCTGGTGCAGGTAACTCTGTAGTACATTAAAACTGTAATTTTTAATGCTGCACCCTGTTTCTGGAGGCAGAGGTGATTCCTGCTGCAGGGGCCAGGAGCCTTTGCTGTCTTAAACTGGTTGAGTTTGTACCTGCTGAAAGGCTGCTGAGTCTCATTTATCTGCTCTAACTGAAACAGTTTCTATGTTTAGCAGAGATAACTAATCTTAACTAAAAATTCTTCTGTTAATAAACACTGAGAACCTAAAAATGCCACGAAATCCTCTCTATATTATAAATATATAAATAAATTATATATAAAAATTTAATTATCAGGCTCAGCACTTGTGGTTCCCATATCAGGGTCTTTGTGTTCTTGAGAGAGTCTCTGGGTGAAATGGCATAATTCTTGGTCATCAAAGAAGAAAGAAACTGTCTGTCTTCTTACCCATCCTTGGAGACATACCAATGTCTGGCTGGCTTTGGTAAGAAACTGCTGTAGTATTCCCAGATAACTAATGAATCTCTGATTAATATTAATATTTATATACCCAAATGGCTTCTTACATTAACAACCAGTTATAGTAGCAAATAACCCAGCAATATTTGTACATAAAACATCTCTCTGGCTTTGTGACTGGCTGTTGCTTGCTAGCTGGAGGATCCCAATTTAGGTGGGTATATTTACAAGTATTTCCTCTCACTAGATGCTTTTGTTTTTTCTCATTTCAAGAATTATTGTATTACATTAATTTGACACACATTACAGATCATTTGGCTTCTCTACGAATCCAGAACTTAGTACTAAATATATTTAAAAATTAAGGCTTCAGACTATTTCTAAGTCAGTTTTAGCCACAGCAGAGAATGCTTACAGAGATTTTTTGAGGCAGTTTTGCAGTTTGAAATGAAGGACTCTTATCAGCTCTTCTCTCTAGTAATTATGTTCTTTCAAAACACCCTGGAAAAGAAGTAGCAAGAGCAGGAGAGATAGGGAGCTGCATTCCAGAGGCAGTATGCATACATGAGGAGGTAATGACTGCATTTTATGGCAGGGAGGTGTCATTTATGTGTGAAGCTTGGTAGCTGCCTGTGGTTGATGAAAAGCAGAGATTGCCCAGGAATCTCCTTGGTTCATTTGAATATTTCCATCTGTTTAAATGCAGCCCAAAAACAGTGAAATGCAGGAGTTGTGTGTGCTCAGCAGGATTAGCAACTCAGGGCTGACCTGCACTGCTGGCACCAGGTGAGTGTGTGATTCTTAGAGCTTGCAGCTGGTGATGACTGTTTGGAGTAAGTGTTTACATGAAATAAAATGGGATTTATGCAGGTAAAACATGTTTGTTAACCACTGACAATGCTCAGGTAATGAATACTGCACTTCTCACCTGTCAAAACCTCTGAGAGTGACTGTGGCCTCTAGTTTACACTTATTTGCTAAGCAGAGCAGCAGATTAAAGTCTCTTTAAACCATTAAAAACACTTAGTTAACTTATTTAAACCTTATTTAACCCGGTGGGGTTTGGTTTGTTTGGATTTTGTTGATCAGTTCTTGTTTCTAGTGTCACATTTCCTATATTCTCATATTTATGTTGAATTCTTCCTACCATCCATCAGGTTTGGCTCCTCTTGTGTTCCCTCAACCAACCAGCATCCCTTTAAGGGTGAAGGGATTTTGTCACAGCATTGGGCCATCTGCATTCCTGACTGCTCAGCAAGGGAAGTGCCTGTTTGCCCTGGAGACCTGCAGATAGCTGAGAGGAGGCTGGGGCTCAGCTTTGAAATGTTAATCTGCTGCTTCTGTCCTTCCAAGATTTTTGTCCAGGGAGGCAGTGGGTGGGAAGTTGATATTAATTTAGATTTTTGAAGCTTTGGCACAATCTGTTCCAGTTTTAGCACCTTAAAAATGGTTTAATATTTAAGGAGGTATTGAAATTAAGATGAAACTTCGCCCTGCTTTCAAAATTGGCAACAAATAGCACCCTGAATTTTGAAGAAGTGCCTGGTTGATAAGTAAAAATAGGCATCAGGATCCTCCCTGTGATGAGGAGCTCTGCAAGGAGAATGTTTCAAGGTCCCTTATCAGATCCTCACAGGGAATTTTACTCCCTCACAGGGAATTTTACTCCCCCACAGAAGCCAGGAGGTATATAACCTTGCAGTCCCTGCCACTGTCATTTTTACAGGGCCCCAAATTGTACTGTGATCCTCACAGAGACTGTGTCTCTGCCTTTGGACATCTTGTTTTGGATGAAAAGAAAAGTGGGCTTGGATTAGTGGGTCACAAGCAACTTGTGTTCAGATCCTCCTTCTGCCAGATGCATCCTGCCAAGCCCATCACATCATAACCATTAAAAATCCTGTGGTGGCTCCTTGGGAGGGCAGGGGTGACCTAGGGAGAAGGAAATGGGAGGGACAGGGTGGTTTTCATGGCTGTGCTGACATCTGAGAGCTGGAAGAGTCTGCAGAATCATAGCTGGGATCTGAGTGTGTGGCTTAGAGCACATCCCATGAGGCTTCTCATGATACTCAGTGTAATGGGTGAGTTACAACAACCTTCTGCAGCAGGAGCTAGAAACATCCCCTGCCCAGCTGTTAAAGTCCTTCAGGCAGAAATCTGAATGCCTGTGGACATCAGGGCACACAGCAGTGACCTACAGAGGACTTCTGTGCCTCAGTCAGTGTCTGGGAGGTAAAGATAATAATGGTCTTTTTTCCTGCCCCAGCTGCTGCTCTGATCCCTCACTGAGTTTCTTGCCCAGGAGAGCTGCCTCCAGTTTTTAGGTGCTAGTGCAGGTGTCAGTGGTTCAGTAAGGCAGCAAACTGGGTAGACTGCTTAGGAAAAAACACCTAAAGATGGCTAATCAGTTAATTGGCATGCTAATTAAATACTTTTCTTTCCTTTGCTCGTTGCTAGAGCAGGATGGAAAAGCACATCTCTGGCTTTGTGCAGGTGATTCCTCTGCAGTGATGATGGTGATGATGATGGAGGTAGGTGCTCAGAAGGAGGCTGTGCAGAGGATGGAGTTGTGCTTCAGCCAGGAGTGCAGTAAAACTACAGGAAAATACAGTGTTTGCTGTCTGGAGAAGGACAAAGTCGATAGGAACCCAAATGGTAGTTTCAAAGCTTTTAAGGGGATATAACAGTGAAGAATAACACAGCTCTGAAGGAGAAAGCTTGACTGGCCCTGATGCAGGAGAGCTGTAAACCTCTGAAATAGGGTTTAGAATTGCAGCTTCTCAGATGGGTAAGTGCAGAGGCACCTATGAAACACATGCATTAATCACTTCACACACACAGCAGTCAGGCTGGTGACAGTGGCTGTGTCCATGGACAGGTTGAGGTTTAAAAACTGGATTTGATTCAGGGTGATTAGGCTGTGTAAACCTGAAAAAAAGAGAGTTCTGCTTGATTTCTTCTGTGCTTTCAGTTGGTCAGCAGGTTGTACTTGGTGTTTACATTGGCAGGGAGCAGGTTCTGTCCCTCTTACTCATACCCAGTGGCCCCTTTCTCCCTGCCTAGCCCTGTTCATTTTAACAGCACCAGAATTGCACTGGGATGGGGCTGTGGTGTATCCTGGGGTAAAACCTGAGTGAAAATTGGGTTGAGGAGGTGTCTGGAAGGTTGTCCAAACAAATCTGCAGTTACAGGCTGTACAGAATGAAGGAGTGTGTTTTAAAAGAGTGGTTCTGGGAGCAGGTTTACCTTTGCTTATCTTTTTAGTGTGTTTTTACCATTAGTGTAGCCTATCCTGTGGTCCTGGCTGGGGAAATGATCAGAGCTCCTGTTCAGCTGTTTCCAGAGCACCTTAAAGTCTTTCTAGGAGAAACAGACACCTTTTCAGCAGCTCCTTACAGTAACCCCCAGCAGGTGTCTGAGCTGGTTGGTAGGTGGACTGCACATTTCCATAGAATTGACTGAAATTGTCCCTGTGCCTTTGGAAATCTGATAAAGAAAAACTTGTTTCATGGAGGAGGCACCTCCTGATCCATCCCAGGGCTGTCAAGAGGAATTGGAAAGGGCTTCCTAGAAGCAGGATGAAGATTGCTGCCTGTAGCCTGCCAGCATCAGGGCTGTGGGAGAGGATAACTAGATAGCTCCTCAGATCTTCCCCTGTTCCTGCTGCAGCAGATTCCAGAAGCTTTTAATGTGCATCTGAAAGTGGAACTTGCCATTCCTGTGATAATCTGGAGATGAGCTCAAGGGTAGGGGTGAAACTTCTGTAAACTAATGAAGTGATGCAATCCTAATAGGCTCTTGGATGCCTCATTTTTCTTCCTGGTGCCATGAGGAGATAAGCTGGGCCTGGAAACTTGGAGGTGAGGTCATCCAGTCATTGAATCCCAGCTTGGAAGGGATCTTGGGAGTCATCTGGGCCAACCTTCCTTGGCAAAAGCCTGGTCTAGACAAGCTGGCCCAGCCAGAATTTAGAAGTATCCAGTGCTGGGCACTCCAGCACTTCCCTGGGGAGATGATTCCAGTGGCTGCTTGTCCTTGTGTTCAGTCAGAATCTCATCTTCTATGTCTTCTGTGTAGCCACCCTTTAAATACAGGAACATGGTGACAAGGTCTCCCATGAGCCTTCTTTCCTTCAGGCTGAACAAACTCAGTTGTCTCAGCCTTTCCTCACCTGGCAGCTTCCCAGTCCTTGGATCATCTCAGTGCCCTTCTCTGGACCCAGAACACAGAATCCCAGGAGTGGCCTGGCCAGCACTGAGTGGGGTGATGACTTCTGTGTCTCTACTGGGGATGTCCTTGTTGATGGGACCCAGCACCCTGTTGGCTTTGCCTTCCAAAGCATCCACTTCCCTGCCCAGTTTGGTGTCATCAGCAAACTCCATCAGGGCACACTCCATCCCATCATCCAGACCACTTGGGAAGATACCAAACAGCAGGTGCCAGAGCAGGTTCTGCTCCTCACTCAGTGGTGGAGCTGGGATGATGAGGTTGGGTGAACCTGGTCCTTACCTGGACTCATCCAACTCTTTCAGTGCACGTTTGATCTCATGGGTTTGTGTGACAGTGGCAGGGGACTGATGCTTGACCAGAAAACAGGATTAGTCCCTTGTTTACTGTGTCTGTTCTTGGTCTCATCCACAACTTCAGAAGCCCAAAAACTCATGAGAGGAGCTCTCGTGGTTCAGTGCAGACACTGGGTCACCATTTGGGTCCATTTTCCTTCAGGTGCATTTGCTCATCCTTATCTTCTCCTCCTCCTCCTCCTCTGTCATCTCTTCTTCCCCCACAAGTATCTAAACCTTAAAATAATGTGCTTGCCTTTTATCTGCCAATAGCCTGACACCAAGTAGTTCCTCTTCATAACCACAAATTTATGTTTGGCCTGTTTACTCAGGTGCTAGACAGTATTTCTGGCTGCACAGATGGTGAGTCTAATACAGGCTTCTGGGTTTGACTTTTATGTTTGTTTACATCTTCATGGTACAATAGTTATCTGAAGAGACAACTGGAAAATGTGAAGTGCAACCTTGGGCCTAATCCTGAGGTGTATGAAGGGCTTGGAAAAGCCCAGAAGCTCAGCCCTGGGACCTCTGGTGATGGGTAGATCCTGAAGCACTGCCCAGCTTTCCAGATTTGATGGTTTTTAACTCCTCCTGCAGCCAGTTTATTATTCTTCTACCCATTACATCACAGTGCTCTTGTTGGGAAATGAGAGATGGGAAATGCCAGGAATGGGGAACATGCTGCATTTGGGGCAGTCTCTGCCCTGTGCCTGCTCAGTCCTCCATGTCCCCTCAACTCTGTTAATACAGAGCTTTTTTGCCTTGTCTGGTTGTAATTTTCTCCTGTTGATTGGGATCAGAGGATTAGAAAGATCAGAGGGAATGAGGAAAAGGTTCCTCTTCATTACCCAGGGAGAGGTAAATGAGTTTGTGCAGCCAGAAGCACAAGACTGGCATGGGCAGCTTGGTTCTGCTGAGCCCTGGAAGGTGCCTCAGCTTTGGAGCTGCTGCTCTGGAAGGGATATCAGCAGGAGGAGTAAAAGTAGGTCTTAAAATGTTAGAGCTTAAAAATAGGGTGAGTTAAGCAGCTTTAGGGCACCCTCTGAGGCTGCATTAACCCTCTGGCCTTCTTCCAGCAAAGGTGCTTGCAGTGCCCAGCACAGAGCTGCTTCACTCTGGGGATGGGACCCTGAGGGAGGGTCTTAACTGCAGTGTGGGAAAGAGCAAAGGAAGCTCTGCTGGTGGTGAGTTTTGCAGTGAGGAGAGCAGTTAAAATTCCCTGGTTTGTATTTTCAGATGTTCTCCAAATCACATACTTTCATTTTTGGATTTCAGGGTTAGAAGGGGAAAGAAAAAGTTTCAGGGTCAGAGATAAATAGGTGATGATGGTGCAGAAATGAATTTGTGTCTTTGAGCTGAACTGCAGGAATTAAGTGCTAAGCATCCAGAACTTGAGTTTCTAAATGTCATATTTTTGTGGACCAGATTCTTACCTGGCATGAATTCTCTGGCCCAGCTCAGCTGGCTTTGTGGGAGTTGAAGGGTTTGCCTTCTGTGCTTGAGAAAATTGCAGTGTGCATTGAAATTGGCTGTGCTGGGAGAGATTATTTCAATACCCTGTATTAGACAAATCTTTTTCCTTGAATAAAAAGTTGTTTCATTTCACAACTTTTTGCCCGTAGAAACGTAAAAAAAAATAATATTTATATCCTTTTTTTTGTTATTTTTGAAGAACATGTAAAAGTTAAGTACACAGTGTTCCTACCCAACAGAAGACAAGCTGTGGGATAGTTCCCTGTCCCACAGAAATAATCTGGATGACAGGAAAGAGGAAGCAGTAGAGAAAAATTGCATCACAAACACATCAAAATTAAGCATGTGAAACCATTCAGCCTCACTGGGATGTGCCAGGGAATTCTAGGAAATGCCAGTTGCTGGAGAGGCAGGTTCCTCAAAACTTGATTTTAGTGTTTCATTTTCTTAATGCCTGTGTTTATGCACAGCCTGGTACCAGAATATATATGTGTATTTATATCATGTACATAAAAGATAGTTATGCAATATGATTATGTATCCAGTTTCTGCATTTTTGGCTTTAATCTAGCTAAAAAAACCTCACTTTTTTCAGTATTATGAGATCAGTAGTGCCAGTGAAATTTACTGTTTTCCTGCACTGTTTGGTCAGTCACTCCTTGTGCTCCAGGGGCAATATTTGGACCCAGGAAAGGTGATTTTTAAGCATCTATTTTATTTATATTGCTTTTTTTCTCATGAGGGGAGAGTCATTGTGGCACTAAAGATAATGATGATAAAGATGATCAAAATAATGATCATCTCTAGAGTTCCTGCTAAATCAGCCTCTGCTCTGGCCCCTGTCTGGGGGCTGTGCCTGAGGGTGAAGGAGCTTTTGCATCTTGGATCAGGATAAAGGGTCTCTTTGTGATCAGAGCATGGGAAAACCAAATCCCAAGTCATACTCATGGGAAATAAAGTGACAAATTTTCTTCTGATGCAAACCGACGAATTTCTTGAAAATAAACGACAATCTTTTTTTTTCCTTGTGATGCTGGTGTGAAAAATAAAAATAACCAGAGAATGCCAGATAAAAGACATAAAAAATAGCTTTGTTAGCTACAGTAAACAGTGCATGGTGTGAGCTGAGGTGTCCTCAGCAAGGCAGAAGAGCTGAGTTAAGACACAAAGCCCAGCGTGCGTGCGAGGCTTTCATTCTTCCCTTCACCCCTTCTGCAGCCCCTTCCACCCCTTATCTTTCCCCAGGTACCCCTCACAGAAGCAGTGGACCCCATTGAGCTGGAGGACTACCTTATCACACACTCAACTGCAGTGGAGTCTGGCCCCCTGAGAGACTTGCTGGAGTTCCCCCCCGATGACATCGAGGTGGTCTACACCCCCCGAGAATGCCGAACCCTCGTGTCCGCCGTGCCCGAGGAGAGGTAGGAGGGGACAGCAGGGGACAGGGTGACACCTCACTCCAGGGCTGCATTTCAAAGAACCATAGAATGGTAGGGGTTGGGAGGGACCTAGAAAATCATCCAGTCCAACCCCCCTGCCAGAGCAGGGGCACCTAGACCAAGTCACCCAGGAACAGATCCAGGCGGGTCTTGAGTGTCTCCAGAGAAGGAGACTCTACAGCCTCCCTGGGTAGCTGCAAAACTGGGATAGTTGGCTGGGAATGTTTGGAAAAGGGATTAGAAACCTGAGTGAAAGCAGCTGAGAAGCCCTGGTCATGCCTGTGGTGTTTGAAGGTGTTTGTTTTTCTGTTGGCAGCGAGATGGACCCTCACGTGAGGGACTGTGTGAGGAGCTACACGGAGGACTGGGCCATCGTGAACAGAAAGTGAGTCCCCCTCTGCTCTTTGTCACCTTCATCTGCTGGTTACATTTGTGCAGGGTGGCTAGCTGCTAGCAGGAGGCTCAAAAATTCCTGTCCTGGCTACTGATTCTATGGTTTTTTAGCTGCCCAGCTCAGCTGAAGGGATGCTTTGTGTTTGGCTGAACCCATCCTTTGTGTTTTGAAAACCAGACCTCACCCCTTGGGGCAGGTTTGAGAATCGAGGCCATTTTAGTCAATGATCTCTCCTTTAGAATGGTGAGAAATTAGAGATGGGAACAAGTGAAATGACTTGCAGCATTTGTTGCTTTGTTTCATGTAGTTTTAGCTATTTTATAGACAGAAGTTGCATTAGTTTTGTAAGTTACAAATGTAACCTAATAAAATATTTAGGTGCAGGCATAACCTCATAGATAAGTTGCCTTCTGCAGCTTTTGTTTGTTCCCAGAGAGACTTTGAGAAAGTGTGTGATTTCAACAAATAATTGTTAGTATTTGAGCTAGCACAACATTTAGCTAATGAGCTAACAGCTTAGAGAATGTGCTGTGCATTGATTAATTTATTCAAATGAGCAGGAAGGTTTCTGAGCAGCATGGAACCTACATTCTCTTGGATGATTGAAGGATGACTTCAAGAGCTGCTGTCAAGGAGTAAGTGATGCATGTGATGTGCATCACCTACAAATGACTTGACTACAGCTACAGCTCTGCCCTTGTGGCAGTTGCTACAATTCACTGGTTTAATGTTGTCCTGAGAAAGCACTTCAGGGGATGCTGAGGATATGCTTTGCAGTGCTAAGATGACCTAATAAAAATGCATTTTGTAATCTATACCAAAAAAAACCCCAACCCAACAACCAAAACAAACCACCCAGAAAGATACCAGGTAGAGAGAGATGCTTTATGAACTCCCAGCCTTCCTGGGTAGAGAGTCCAGAATGCACAGCAGACTTGGGCAATGTGACCTCCCTACCCAGCACACCTCTTGGTTTCTCAGCAACATTCCCTGCTGTCTGGAGTACCTGGCTGGGGTTCCTGCTCTGAGGAGGTGTAGTTGGAGCTTTCTGTCCTGGATGGATCAGCTCCAGGTTGCTTTCAGTGTCAGGAAAAGTCCTGAAGCTAAATGCACCATAGTTGCCTGAGTGGGTTGAAGGTGTGAAGAATGATTGTTGGACTACAGTCAAAGGTTATCTCGCCCCATTAGATTAGGAGAGGCACTTCCATAAACATTCATAGCAGGTTTTACTTGGATAAAATCATGTTGGTGGCCTGGGCAGGAACAGAAGTGTTAATGCTGGAGCAGGAGAAGAACCCAAAAGCCTGCCTGGGAAGGGTTGAATTATTTTTCAGGTAAGGATGTCACAGCTGAGTGATGTAGATCACTGAAGAATCCCTCTCAGGGGTACTAGCAAACATTTTACAGTGGATTTGTAAAAATCTGACTTAACTGAGTTTGCTGGCAAGGTTCATCCTGTCAGTTACTACATGGAAGAGATGTGCAAAAGAAAACAGAGTTAGAAACAATTTAGAATGATTTACACAGAGACCAGAGATACAAAATAGTAAGGGAGACCCTCCTGTTGAGGCATAGGGTTCAGAACAGACCCCCTTGCTTTCTACACTCCTCAGACAGGAGTGTGGCTGGATCCAGACTTGATCAACAGTTTATGTCTAAAGGATTTAGCTGGATTTCAACAGAATTCCAGCATGTTCTCAGTCACTTACCAAGGATCTCTTAGGAGTAAGGGGTCTCACCACCTTGCACGAGGAAGGATTTCTCAGTCTCAGGTAAGGAATCTCAAAACCTTGAGAGGTGTCTCAGCTCAAGAGGAGTGTTGCCTGAAAGATCTTGTTGCCTTGATCAGCATCCTTGAGAGGCATCAGAGCCCTGCAGCCACACTGCTGTGCAGGGAGAGCTCAAAGAAGGCTTGCTTTGGCTGTCATCTTTATGGGATGAAGTGGTTGGCTCAGTCAGATCCCATACAATGGGAAAGGTGTGCACCAGACTCCTTGAACTCACAACTTTCTTTGTTCCTTAATAAATGAGTCTTGAAGGAGCCACCCAGCATTCATGCAGTAATCACATGGTGTTCCAAGCTCATGTGCAGCATTGCTCACTGGGTCACTCAGCTCCTTTGTTTTCCTAGAGGAGTTCTTGGCCTGGTTGTGTCTCAGGCCTTTGCCTCCTTGGGAGCCTGAGAGTTTGGGTAAGGGTGTGTCAAGTCCATTAAGTGTTAAGGTTTCTCTTAATCCATCTTGCTGCATGGTTACAAGTGCTTTGTCTAGCTCTGGGAGCACAAAACCCAGCTCTTGTAGCTTTAGAAGAATATGACTCTGATGTGCCATGCTTCCCTCTGCCCCACCCCAGGGGAAATAATCATTACATCAGTCAGTCTGCAGTTTTTATAACCAAAATGTTTTGCCAAAAAGGCAAATCCATCCTTCAGTCGTTGCTTTAATGGTATTGCAAAAGGTAAATAAGTTTTCTGAACTGGCTTTAAAAAAAAAAACCAACAGCATTTTCTTTTTTTGACCTTCTGGTGAAATTTCTGTGTGTCAGACTGCCAGCAGCAATGATCACAAGCACCTCTGAGGTCAGGTCTGGTTTAGAATGAATTTACACTTGGTGGTGGAACTGTGGTTGAAATTCAGATGTCCAGGGGAGGGTTAAACAGATCATAGTGTGCAGCTCTGAAGAATTAGAACCTAGTGAGGTTAATACTTACCTCCTTTTTCTCCTCCCTGGCACTATTTGATGTGAGCATGTCCATGGTTTTCACATCTCTGCATCCTTCTGTGGTACCTTCAGTACCAGGGCAGTGTAAGAACCATTAGTTGTGACCCCAGCCCTGCTCTGGGAGCTGCCTGGCAGTGTGTACTGTAAGGAGACTGTGGCTCTGGCCATATGCATGGGTAAATATAGACACAGTGCCATTTGGGATCCAACAATTTGTTAGTCAAAGAGATCTGATCTCGTCAGCAGCAGTAGACAGACTGTTTACTAGCAAGCTCTGTTACACCCTGGAAGGCTCTGAAGGACCTGATTCTGCTCAGAAAGATGCTGTGGGAAGATGCTCATTTTGGTTGGGGTTGGAAAGTGGTGTTTTCCAGAGGTGCTCTTCATTGCAGTCTTACCTGAAGTTGGTGTTTTGGTTTTCAGGTTGCTCGTGTTCCCTGCTCCAAGTCAATTCTGGTGCCAGTAGAACCACTGGCCTTCAGTCCTCTTGGCATCACAACAGCACACTTTATGATGACCTTAATTGGCTGCTGATAATACTGCTTTTGACATCACCCAGGGTTGCTTTACAGCTGAACAGAGTCACATTGTAGTGCTGGAATACTGCTGTTGGATTATTACCCAGCTACAGTGCAGGGTGACTGGAAATACTGTTTGCAGAGAGCAATTTATCCACACTGATAATACTGCATTTGTTCTGCAATTCTGCTTCAGGGTTTGGGGTCAAAAAAAAGATGCTAAGAATGCATTTGAAATACTTTTTTGTTTTCAGATATCACAAGCTGGGAACTGGATTCAATCCAAACACCTTAGACAAACAAAAGGAGAGGCAAAAGGGGCTCCCCAAACAGATCTTTGAGTCCGACGAGGCTCCAGATGGCAACAGTTACCAGGATGAACAAGTAATGTACCTTTCAAACCTTGCTCTAGAAAACCTAATTTATAGCTGCATTTTCCAAGAGCCAATCCTTTTTCCCATCCCATCTCTGAGTTGCTTTTAATTTGTTGGATCTCAGGATGACCTCAAACGCCGTTCAATGTCCATCGACGACACTCCCCGGGGCAGCTGGGCCTGCAGTATTTTTGATCTGAAGAACTCCCTTCCAGATGCCCTTCTCCCAAACCTGCTGGACAGAACCCCAAATGAGGAGATTGACCACCACAATGAAGACCAGAGGAAGTCCAGTAGGCACAAGGAGCTTTTTGCACTACATCCAGCACCAGATGAGGTATTTCGATATACGTGTGGGTGAGAGTGAAAAAAAACCTCAAAGGATAGAGGGAAAATTGCCAGCCAATGGATGTAAAGGAGTTAAAATCACATTGAAGGGATTTAATTTAGCATGTTCATAGCTGCTGCTGGATGCAACATTGGTATACTAGAAGAAAAAAGTGCTTTGTAATGCTCTCAGTGGTTTGTACAATTGTTGTGCCTCTGATTCCAGGAGGAGCCTATAGAACGACTTTGTGTCCCTGAAGTCCCCAAAGAACACTTTGGCCAAAGACTCCTGGTGAAGTGTTTGTCCCTTAAGTAAGTATGACTGCATCAGAACCAGAGAACTGAGATCTGGTGCTGTATCCACCTGCATCTGGAATAGCTCTGCTGCCTCCTTTAGTACCCTCAGAGGGATGTGTCATTGGTCAGAGGCTGGAAGGTTGGTTCTGTAAAGAAGTTCCACAGTACTCTGCATCAGGGAGCTTTATTTTCAAGATATTCTTCACAGTGTGGTGACACAAAATGTTCACCTTCTGTGCTGTTCTGTGTGCCTCCCAGCCAGGCTGTAGCTGTTCCATGTCACTAGCACATGTGCTGCACTGCACTCCACTCATTCAGGGCTCTGAAGTTGGCCAGTCTTGTGTTCAGCTCTGTCACAGGAATGTTTGAGGGGGGGAGGGAAAAAAAAAAAAAGATTGCAAATGCTAAGCCTTAAAACACAAGACAACCAAAGATTTGCTAAAGTTTAGGCTCAACAACCTTGACTTTGTCCCTTTAAGAGCAAAGACTTTATATACTTAGCAAGCATTAACTGGAGGAATAGAAACCTGTTAAACAAGTTTAATGAAGTGGAGCTCCTGAATATAGGGTTACCTGCATCTGGTTCATTGCCTATAACTCTTCTCTAATAACACAAGGTAAAATTTTACTGTTATTCCCTTGGAGAAATAAAGTACAAAACTGATTTTCCACACTGCTGTATTCATCTTCTGTGTCCTCAGTTAGGTCAACCCTTCTTATTAGAGAGCTCCAGTTAGACTACATTGTGGCTCATAACTGAGATATATGTGTGGGACATAGCTCCTGCTCATACAGTGCTCCAGGACCTAATATAGCCATAGAGATGAACTGATTTTGCAGCCTTTTATGAACTGGAACAACATAATATGCAGTAGCAGTGGAGCTTCCTCTCCAAAGGATGGTGTCCTTAGCATAAATAAGTTAGATGCCAGAAATTAATGATTTCTGCTATTTGAGCATCCCTTGTGGGCTGTATATTCATAGCAAATCTGCCCAAGTAGATGTTTGTTTGTGTGCCATAGTAACTCCTGAAGCTCTACTTGCAGTTGCAATACTGAGCATCCAAGATCCTGCTGGCTTAGGGCCACACAGAGCAGTATGTAGCCTCTTCCCTGGGGAGAAGCCTGAGATGACCTAAGCAGGGGCTTTTTCAGATTAATCTCACCTTGGTAGCAGAACTAGAGAAAATACCTGTTTGGTGATGCAGTCCTGCATGGTGTTAAGCTTCAGGATGAAAACAGAGCTCAGGGCAAGGGCTGGGTGTGTGTGGATTACTTTGAGGTCATGGGCAGGCTGTGTAGGCAAGAGAAGGACCTTTCAGCCCCTGCTGTCTTTGGTGTAGGGACAGCTTTTGATTGGATTTTAAGCTCTTTTATTTCCCAGGTGATTTAACACTAAGTTGAGCTGTAGTAGATGTGTGTTCTCATTGGGTTTAAGTTAGTGTAGATACTTGATAATTTCTCTGAAGAACTGAGAGTAGTTGAGAGTCCATTTGAGTTGGTCCAGGGAGCACCAGTGCACATCCTGGTGGAATTTTGCAGAGGTGATGCACAGAAAGCAGGATAAGGGAGGAAAATGGGGAGCAAGATCCCCTCTCAGAAGAGCAAACCCTTGGGATGACATCTGAGTTTAACAGTGTCCAGGAAGGGTTTGGGGAGAGGGTGGTTTTGCTTTTTCTTACAAAATGCAAGTCAGATGATTTAATGTGTTTCTTTCTTTCTTTCAAGGTTTGAAATAGAAATTGAGCCCATTTTTGCAAGCTTGGCTTTGTATGATGTGAAAGAAAAGAAAAAGGTAGGTTTTTAATTAGTTGAGTGGTGACATTTCCACTGAAGCATTACAAACCTGTATTTAAAAAAAGAAAAAAGGGAGGAATTAATTCTGGAAACAAAGCTTTATGAGGACAGTGACATACTAGTGGCTGACAGGGTGATGAAAGCATTTCATGAACCATCTTCTGTGTTCTGCTTAGTAAAACACTTGAAGTATAACCACTTTTATAAAAATATTATCTAATATGTGAGTGCCTGAAATCAGAATATATATATTGTCCAATCTTGGCTTTCAAAAGTCTCTTCCCCAGAGAGAATATAAGTAAGTGAGACCTTTCCTTTAAATTAAGTTTTTATGACTTCCTTAATCTCTTTTTTGAGATGCAGCATGGTGTGTGTCCAAGCAGCATTTTCATAATGCACAGGGAAGTCATACATGCTGAAATTGCTACAATCAAAACAAAACTGAGGAGACTTTTCAACATCTAAGTTATAGGAAATTCAAAATACATTTATTCCCCTATTCATGTTCTGTGTTTAATATTTGAAGAGTCTCTTTAGTTTTCCTAATGCAAGATATTAGCAGTAGGAGAGAGAAGAATGTTAAAAATATGCATTTTTGACATTTATCTCTTTAAGACTTGAATTTAATGCATTGAGTTTGAAGTTATGTAGATGAGACAATGTGGGATATTATGTGAACTTTGTTTAATATTTAAATCACATTTCATAAGCCAGTTTTATCATCTCATTACTCCCATTTTTTTGTTCTCCAACATAGTAAGTTCTTTAGTGACCTCTGGTGTTGGTAACCAGCTCACAGTCATTTGGGCTTTGGAGCCTGGGTGCAGACAGGATTTTGTCTTTTCAGGATGTGCTGGTTTCTTCTTTTTCTATTAATGACCTGAAAGATCATTTATTTTGGTGCTTTGGTGTTTACAATTCTGATGGCAATAATAAATCCTAGTCCTGTGATAGAATTTTTTATTCATGGTTTGAAAGATAATTTTTTATCAAATTATTCGTTATAATTTGTTAAATAAATTTTATTTGTTGATAATTTTCACTTGTGTTCTGCAACTGCTGTTTATGAAGAATAACTAATACATGAAGCTGCCCAACTTCTTCCTTAGATTTCAGAAAATTTCTACTTTGATTTAAACTCTGAGCAAATGAAGGGAATGCTCCGACCCCACGTGCCCCCTGCTGCTATCTCCACCCTGGCCAGGTCTGCCATCTTTTCTATCACTTACCCCTCTCAAGATGTCTTTCTGGTAATAAAGGTAAGAAACACCAGAGAAATTCAAATTGTTATTGTCTCTTGTTTTCTGTTTAAAATATCAACAAGCCTGGCTGACTGCTTGACTTCTGATTTCTATTTGGAGAGCAGAATTCTCTTCTCAAAAGTGTGAACAGCAGCACCACAGAGTTCTGTTCCATTTCAGACATATTTAGTGCCTTTCTTTCCTTCAGCTTAGTGGAGATACACGTTGGTGTGTTGTTGAAAACCTCAAAAGAGCACAAAGTTGTGCTTGATACAGAGCAGCTTTCTGGGGCTTGACCTTGCTTTTCATGTCAAACGACATGCTGACTCCTTAAGATGATAGATAAGTGAGTGGTTTGAAAATATATATTGATCTGAATCTCATTTTAAAGACATTAATACCCTTAAGATGGATTTTCAAATGTCTTTAAGAACTGTAAAGAGAGTGAGATCCATAACTGTAATAAAATGCTACAGTGGTCACTCTTGGAATTAAGTGTAGAAAGAAAAAAGTTATTTTCTCTTTTTCATTCAATTCAGTGAGTGCACAAATGTTTCTAGTTCAGACTGGCTTTTGAATCAGGTTTATTTTTGACTGATCTCTGCATAAAAAATCATCTTTTGTACCAAGCAGAGCTCAGCCCATACTTTCAGGGGTGATGTTGCCTGCTAGCTAAGGGCAGTGCTCTGAGAACCCTGTTGACTGAGGTTTGTGCAAGTTCTTCATGAACTTAAATGAGGAGTAAAATGAAAAAAATGAGCTTAGATGAGGAATAATGAGATTCTTAGAGGAGGAATAAGCATTTGAAAGTGAATTAAGGCTTTGTGACACAAGCCCCAGGTGAGAGTAAGTTTTTCAGTGGTGTTGGAGCATATTGTGATACCCAGTTTTTGGTGTAACTCTGAATTCCTTCTCGAAATGATACTCTGCTTAGGCACACATATTCACTCTGATTTTTACAAGATCTCAGGGAGAGAGAACCCCATGTTTATGAGATGGGGATCTGTCCAAAAGAGCTTGTGACTGCACCTTTGTGCTTGTAAAACCAGTGATCCAAGAGCAGCTGGTGGTTTAGGTGATTTTTTTTTTGACAAGATGGTGAAAAGGATGTAGCCAGGGATAAGATAGATGGGTGAATTTTCACTTTTTTTGTTTTACTCAGACTTCAGAAGCAAATTCCTGCTTTTTAGCTAACTAATTCTTTCATTATTTGATTTGCAGACACATTGATTTAAAATAACACTTGTAGCTGAGCACATCTGAGTCACCTTTTAGTGCTGCTGCAGTAGGTCCTTAATGATTAACTTAAATCAGAAAAGAATTGTCAAAATGATGATGCTGAAGGTGGTGTAAACTGTCTGGAAGAGCTTCAAAATGAGCTGAAAGTGGCTCTAGAGCAGAGAAACCAAAGCCAAGTGGTGTGTGTTCCCTCTGAACCTGTATTTTACACTGGTAATTCAGTTACAGCTGGAGATCTGGGAATTTAATGGCTCTAACAACTGGAGTGCAGTGCTTGTTCCCACCCTCACAAAGGGAAATCAAGCCTTTACTCTTGGGAAATTATGTTTTTGCTGCTTAGTATTTATTTCATTTAACAGTACTTGTTGGATAGTGTCCTCATAATGGTTCATTTTCCCTTCTCAGCTGGAAAAAGTATTACAGCAGGGAGATATTGGGGAGTGTGCAGAGCCTTATATGATTTTTAAAGAATCTGATGCTGCAAAGGTAAGATTTTTATTTTTTTTTACCTTTCCATTAAATTTGTCTCCTAGTGCTTTAAGCCATTTTGATATTAACTAATTAAACAGAAGTTATTTTCTTCTACCTTGGATTTAAAAACCATTGATACTGTTCTTGTCATGAAAAGGTTCTATTTTTGATGAAGAATCCAGTCAAATTCAAAAGGCCAAAAAAGAGTCCAAGACCCTTGGATCTTGATGCCTTTTTGGGGTGGAATAGTGAAAGGTCATCAGTTCTTGTAGCTGCCAGGGGAGATGTGTGGTTTCCATCAAGCTCAGTCATCTGTGATTCCCTGTCCCCAAGGATCAGCTCTGTGCTTCTAGCTGGGTCAAGGCAGCCCTTGAAGTTTTACTGCAAATTCACATCAACTTTGCCATTGCTGCTGCAGCTGAACCCCATCATGGCACCTCTGCCTTCCTCCAGCAGGGTTATAAAGCAGATGAAATATGTTAACAGGAGATTCTCCATCAGGCTGCTTTTGTATTGCAGTGCATTTCTGGCTTTTCTGCTGTATTCTGCTGACTTTTCTTTTTTCCTGATACTGTAAAGAAGGGCCACACTCAACAGCAGGTTGGAGCTGTCCTTTTACATGCAGTAAGGGTCATTGAAAATTTTTATACTTAAGCATTTTTTCATTAATGTTCCTTTAATTCCTGCCTTCAGCACTTTGGGCAGTATTTAATTCCTGGACAATCAAGTCCTGGGTGTTGTTAAGTGTGGTGGGTGACATGGTCCTGCCCTGATTTAACTGCTGCTTTGTCTTTCCTTCTCTGACTCCTTCTGAGCCTCAAAAATGATTCCTAATTTCTTGTACTACTGGGAAGATCAAAAGGTAATAGGACTGGATGAAGGGCAAAACAGAGATGCCAACACTTCTTGTCATCAAAGGCTTTCAGGTTTTTTTTTCAAAGGAGCTGGGATGCTCATTAGTTTGAAGCAAACTAACAAAGTTTTGCCTTTCTAAAATAATTTTGCACACATTTTGTCTATTTCTGTCTTCTTAACTGTGCCATAATATGAAAAATGGAGACTTTTCACCTCGGGTATATAGAGAACAAATGAGAAAACCCTACATTTCCTGTGATTGATAAGTTGACACGTGCAGGATGCTTGGAAAACTAGGTGAAAAGGTGATTTTTTTCCAAGCTCTCCTTCCCAGCAAAGTGCCTTCAGCATATCCTGAACTAGGAGAACATGCACAGGGTGTTGCTCTGCTGTTACCAGCCCCCTCTCTGGAGACTTCTTAAAGGCCTGTAGGTAACAACCTTTCTAAAGCAGAAAATTGCCTTTTTAATATGCACAAATAGGGAGAAGTCCTTTCTTATTGCTTTTTATTTCCCCCTCAAGAGAGTATAGTGCTGCTTACTTGAGGCATGTTTTCAGTTTCCTGAACAACTCCAGGTGATCTGAGCAGCTGCTGCATAAAATCCCACTAAGAGAGGTAGTTTCAGACTACAGAGAGTAAAATTCAGCCTTTCTTGGAAGAGATGAGCTTACTGGGATTTTCCAGGCTCTTCAGGAGGTTTAAGAGCATGAAGGCAGCTGCTCTGGCTCTCTGGCCTGGTACCATGGTGGCAGCTGTGTGAGCAGAAGTCCTTGCACACAGTTCTGAGTGATCCTCCTCTAGAAGGTGCTAGTGAAGCACAGAACTATTTCAACATCAGAAAAGATATTTTTACTCCTGATTGTGCCAAAGAAACCACTAATTCCCATTCCTCCCCCTTCTAATCTCTTGCGTTGACTGTTTTCTCCACAGAATAAGGAGAAGCTGGAAAAGCTGAAGTGCCAGGCAGAACAGTTTTGCCAGAGGCTGGGCAAGTATAGGATGCCTTTTGCCTGGACTGCCATCCACCTCATGAACATTGTGAGCAGTGCTGGGAGCCTGGAAAGAGACTCCACAGAAGTGGAAGTTGGCACAGGAGGTAGGGAGGGGACAGTGACACAGCCCAGAGTGCATTCCAGTCTTGTTCAGACCCTGTGGTTGCCATTGCTCCTCTTCTCTTATCCCTCCTCCCTGCCCTAGGCCTTTGGATAAGTCTTGGGTCATGGTTGAAAGCAAACAGACAAGTCCATGATAACAAATGGATTTATCTTTTCAAGGATTTTACAAGCAAACCATCTGTTCTATTATTTAAAACCAAGCTTCTAAGACTGAGAGAGTGTTACAGGCTGATGAACATTTTCCAAAGGAGTGGATTCATCTTTGTGAACCACATAGCTCATCTGAAACTGCTCTTCAGCATCCCCAAAACTGCCAACTTCATCATCTTTCAGGGCAAGAAATGCATAAATCTCCACGAGATAAAGACTTTTCTAATAGCAGGGAGGCACTGGGGTGAGGTTGCTGTGAGAGGAGCAGTAGTCAGCTGTGCTTCACAGCCTCCTGCTGCCTCAGGAGTGTGATTGGCTTGGCATAACCTCTTACTGGAGAATTGCCAGGGGCAGCACCTAGAAATTCCTGGGTGGAACAAAAACCCATTCGTGGACTATTGGTTTTCTTCTTTTTCGTGTTATTTTATCTTAATTTTATTTAATTAAGTTTGTTTTTCTTTTCAATCCCTCCCCCCTTTTTCTTTCTGTGTCTTGAAGAACGTAAGGGGTCGTGGTCGGAGAGGAGGAATTCCAGCATTGTTGGGAGGAGGTCACTAGAGAGAACCACCAGTGGGGATGAGGCTTGTAACCTGACCAGCTTCAGACCAGCCACCTTGACTGTGACCAACTTCTTCAAACAGGTACTGTGGGAGGCTCTCTGATTAAGGAGATGCTCCTTGGGCAGAGTGAGGTGTTGTGTGAAGACAGTTTAGGCTCCATGTGATTAGGTTGGAGCTGAGGAACAATTTATTCCCCTCCAGGGCTGTCCCAGGCTGCCCAGGGCAGGGTGGAGTGCCTGTGATCCCTGGAGGGGTTTCCAAGCCCTGGCGCTGTGGTGCTGAGGGCCATGGGGCAGTGGTGCCCTGGCACTGCTGGGGGATGGTTGGACTTGATGATCTTAAACTTCCCTTCCAGCCAAAACTGTTCTATGATTGCTGATGCAGCCACCCCAGTGCCCCATGCAGCCCTCTGCAACATCCACCAGTACCAACTGGTCACTAAGTTAGTAATGATTTACAAAAGCATATGTTTATTCACTTGCACTTGACAGCTTTGAAACAGCTTATTTTATTGATTTCTCCTTTAAAAATTTCCAAATGTTGATTTAAGGTTTAAAAGTTCTGATTCTTCTTTATCTTTTTTTATCCTCCCTTCCCTTTCTCCCATTGAGTCCAATTAATTGAGTACTACCCAGCACCTCTCTTCTTCCATTTGCTTCTTTTCTCATAATGTGATGTATTATTTTTGTTATCAGATGCCTTCTGCTTTTGGATAGTTAGAAGGTGCCACAGTCACATTTTCCATAATGTTTCCAAAATTAACAACATTCTGGGCTAGCAGAAGGTGGCTCAAGGAATTCTGGCAACAGACTCCTTCCACTTCCCACCCTTGCTCCTGAAATTGAGACTCCTTCAGACTCACACCAAAGACAAGGCAGAGGAGGAGTGAGGATCCCTACCTGAATCTGAATGACAGATACTTCTTCAAACTATTATACTTGCCAAAAATTGGGTATTTTGGGGAGATCTTTTAATAGCCCTTTCCAGTTTTGAAAAAGATAATATTGATGGGGAGAGAAAAGGTTTTCCCTCAGCAGTTCCTGCAGCTGTCATGGTGATTAATAAGGAACAAAAAGAAAAGGATGGAGAAATGAACTGTAATTTAGCATGTTAATGTTAACACCCTGTTCTGGGAAGGGCCATGTTGAGGCCAGAGGAAGGAGACTGTGGTGTTGGGGGGGTTTAGGTGTTCTGCCATCCTGGAGGGTGGTGTGGATAACCTCTTTGTTCCCTCCTGGCACCAGGAGGGCGATCGCCTGAGCGATGAAGATCTGTACAAGTTCCTGGCTGACATGAGGCGCCCCTCGTCGGTCCTGAGGAGGTTGAGACCTATCACAGGTATTGAACCACATCCTTTGCCTCACCCTTCTGAAGGTGTTTGGTTAGTTCTTCCCCAGTTGCCACACAAATCTTGTAGGTGAGCAGATGGAAAAACCCCAAAGTCGTGGATAACGGTCTCTGGTAGGACACGAGCACTGAAGGTGGCACTAAAGGTGGGGTTTGGGCAGGGTGTTCACTGCCACCTGCAGGGTTTTCACTGCTACCTGAAGAGTTTTCACTGGTATCTGTGCACATTCAGCCCCTGTCCCACTGAGAGGAGGAGAAGAGGGTGCAAACCCCAAAGCCCTAAACCCATTGGGTCCCAACAGGACCCTCTGTTTCCAGAGTGAAGCACCACTCTCTAGCTGAGAGATCCCTCTCCTGGCTCCCACTTGGTTAATAGGAGCAAACTCCACCTCTGTTTGAGAAAGGGAAATGAAAATGCTGGCACACCAGAGGTGAAACAGCACTGGTCCCTGACCTGTGCTATTCCTGACACTATTTACTTAACCTGTTCTTCAAAGCCTCCAGTGACAGCAATCCCACCACTCCCACAGATCATCTCTCACAGCACTCAGCTGGCCTTGTAGTGAGGTTAGGTATTAAGAAAACTTTGCAAAATGATCTTGCAGCAAATTAATCTGATTATGGCCTGTCATGCCCTCAGGGCAGTTATCACAACCTTTCAAGCACTCGAATACTGTTATTAGTTCACTCTTATTCACCTCCCTTTTGGAGCCTAACCAGTTTCAGGTATTTTTCAGCCTTTCCTGAAAGGTTGTGATTTTCACATTGCCTGTCACTCTCTGCTGGTTGTTCCTCAGCCTGTCTGTGCTTTTCTTCAAGCACAGTGCTCTGAACTGGTTTTGCTTCTCATCCTAAGACCTCGTGCCAAGTAATGATGAATTTGTCTCCAGTGTCTCATGAGTATCTCCAGTTTGATGGACCAGATTCCTGATAAGACTTTGAATATTGTTTATAACAATAGTTGAGCCTCACAGTAGCATTATCTAGATTGTATTCCCCCAGCTTGCCTATGAGAACAGCATTTGGGATTTGTTAAGATACATCTTTCCTCTTGGTTTTTATCTGCTACCCCAGTTGCCCTAGATAGCAGTTTGAGTCACTGTTACTTGTTTTTAACAAATCCACATTGACTGTAGTTTAGCTTTTATTTTTTATGAAATTAATATCTAGAATATTAACCTGAAGAAACAAAGCATGAGTATGCTTTTTGATTTAAATTAACTTCTTCTTATTGTAATTATTTTCTTCTTCCAGCTCAATTAAAGATAGACATATCTCCAGCTCCAGAGAATCCTCATTACTGTCTGACTCCAGAGCTGCTGCAAGTCAAACTTTACCCAGACAGCAGAGTTAGACCTACAAGAGAAATCCTGGAGTTTCCTGCCAGGGATGTCTACGTTCCAAATACCACATACAGGTTAGAGTTTTGAAATCTGCTTCACATTTCAGGGCCTGAGACTTGCAAGTTTCCAAATTCCTACCTTATCATCTGGTTTGTTGCAAAACTTGCTCTATCAGTATCTGCTGGTGCCAGAGGCACAAAAAGGGTCCAGATTGACACAGTAGAAAATACACAGTTGTGAAGGGACAAACATTTGCATAAAACTTGGCTGTGAACATTCAGGTTTCTCCATTCCACAAAACTCACAGTGAAATGTAGTTGAATACTTTTCTGGTTTATGTAGGGTTTTTTTTTTCTATGTCCATATAGGAAAGTCCTCATCCTTGTGCTGTTTTTATTACTTTCTGACACTTTGAGTGGCTTTTTTCTTTAAAGTGGGAGATAAAAAGGAAGCAAATGTGGAATCTTTGTTCATATTTCCAATTTGATTTAAAAGCATTTTCTTTGTTTACAATGCTTGAGAAAAAATCTTCTGAAGAACTGGAAGATAAGAAATTATTTTTTAGTATCTTAGAAGACAATAATCCTTCTATAACTAAGCCCAGGCAGGGAGCAGATTTCTTTTGGTTATGGACCACAATTAATTTCAAGTTTTTTCATGGTGTCTTTTGAATATATTTCTGTGTAGAATCATCTTCAGCTGAGTAATTTCACCAATTTACTTACCAAATCTGATGGTTCTTGTAGAAAAAGTTAAATACAAACCAGGTTTTTACAAAGCAAAGCTTACAAAAAAGAGTGTAGTCAAGTTCTATATCTCAAGTATTTTCTACAGTTTTATTTGTTTATCTATTTATTTATTTTTAGAGATTGAACAGGTGGTTAAACATTACAATGCACCAGAACAAATCAGCAGTACTGTGTGATCTCCTCTTTTTAATAAGTCCATGAGAGGTGAAATGATTTTTGCCATTTTTCTGTTCACACTTGTTGCACTGGGACAAGTCACAATGTAAAACCATTTTCTGTGTGGTTGCAAGTGTTGAGATAAAAAATCCATACTGTACAAGGGTTAGGTAAGATAGGTGAGTCAATATGACTCAGTGTAACTGCAGAACTGGGGGGTTTGTCAGTCAGCACTCCCATGGCCATCCCCAGAGCATGTCAGTTGTCCTGCTGTAGCACCAACACTCACATAGGTTGTGCCTACAGGGTTTGTTGGTTGGTACCATTGACTCCTTTGGTGTTGCTCCACAGGCAGTTCTCTGTTTGAAAGGTGTTTTGTTGTGTGCCTTGGTTTTCACTGAGTTTCTTGGGCAGGTGAACTTAAAGGCCACGAAGGGATGGTTGTGGTTCCACATCACACAAGAAGAAAAGATCTCTCACTCATTTCAGTGTCTTCCATTTGCTCATAGAAACATTCCACAACACTAATGTGAACCAAACATCAAAGCAGTTGCTTTACAAAACAAAATTTCCTTCTTTTTCCCCCCATATAGATTAATACTTCAATGTTTTCTGGACTATTTTGCCAGCCCTTCGTTTGCTGAAACACTTTGTGTTCCCTGCTATACACAACCCAGAAACAAATTCAACTGAGAATCCATTCCCCCAAGGAATATTAGCTAACACATGAGTAGGCAGTTGATTTCTGGGTGTTAAGAGTTTCATCCTGGGGAGATAAAAGCTCCCTGAGAGTTACAGCACATTGTCATTGGGCTAGAGGGAATGGGAATACTTACCAAACATACTGTTAAGACCATCACAAATGCATCAGGGTTAATGTGTTGGAGAGGGCACCATACAGGGTATGGCTTTAGACATGCTATTAAACATAACATCAGCTTCTTTGATGTAGTAATGTTCAGTTTATATGTTCTGAATCAAAATGCATCAGGTTAAGCACTCACTGAAAGTTTTTTAAGTCTGTTGGGTGTATCATTATCTTGGTTGACTTGAGCAGGTAGTATCTTCCTTTCTTAGGCTTCCAGTATAAACCTTTTCTCCTGTCTAGTCTTCCTCTTGACCTTGGTGCAACGTATTTCCCATTAAGATTGGTTTCCTCACACTCACTGTGCCACCAGCCTCCTAGGGAAAAAACATTGTCATGTCAGTTACTGTCACAGAGCAGACAGCTCCTAATTGCAACTTAAATCATCTTCAGACCTCTTCCAGCAGGGCTGACAAGTACCCAGGATGCCCAATGAGAAGGTGCTTAGATTTGCCAAGCTAAAGTCCTCCTGTTCTCATCTGCTTCCCATAAAGCAGCAGTGTGTAGAAATTTCCCAGGGAAATGCTGCCCCTGGATTGGGCCACTTGGGAAGGTAGCTGCACATTCCCATGTGTGACTCTACAACTGACTTTCTGCTTTGCTGATATTTTTCTTGGGTACAAATAGAATTATAGACTCAGAATCGTTCAGGTTGGAAAAGATCCTTGGGATCAGTGAGTCCAACCATTAACTCTACAAAGTTCACCCCTAAACCCTGTCCCTCAAACCCACATCCAAACACCCCTTAAACACATCCAGGGCTGGTGATTCAACCCACTCCCTGGGCAGCCTGTGCCAGTGTCTAACTGCTCTTCCTGTGAATTTTTTTTTCCTAATGGCCAGTCTAAACCTCCCCTGGAGCAGCTGAATCCATCCCCTCTGGTTCTGTCACTGATGACCTGTGAGCAGAGACCAGCACCAGCCTTTCTACAATGTCCTTTCAGGTGCTGTAGAGAGTGATGAGTCTCTCTGCATCTACAGGAGGCTGAAGAGCCTTTAGCAAACAAATCCTCTTTGTTACTGGCTAGTGTCCTAAACCATGATCTGAAATCATAAGCCTAATTCTGTTTGCAAAGGTCTGGCAGTGAGTCTGATAAATAGAAGTGTAGCTTTTTGGAAGCCATTGGCCATCTGCTCTATGGTCACTAGAGCTGAGTAGCACTCCTGGTGGTGTTTCAGTTGTGAACAGTTTTCAAGCCTGGAATGCTGTGCAAAAAAATGTTTGTTGCATGAAGTAGGCATCTGGAGGGCAGCTCTGTTTCCTGTGGTTTAATCATTAATAGCTTGTTCAATTGTTGGCTTTTTGCTGTAAACTGGTGGGATGTAAAAGCCTCACAGAAACAAAGAGTTGGGAATCCTTTAACCAAATCCTCTTTAAAGAGAAATGTCTTCAGCCTTGCATCTCTTGTGCTCTTGGGAGTGACTGCAGCACGTGTCCTTGGCAAACTGCTAAATCCTGGGATCAAAACTCATCATCACTCTCAACTTTTGAGTTCTAGTCAGAATGGGAGCTAAGAGTCAGCTTGGCTTTCTTGCAAGGATGAGTTAATCTGACCTAGCCCGGGCACCAGAGGGAGAACTGCCCTTTACTTCATAGCTCAGAATCTCATCCTGGGGTTTTAGTTCAACCTGTGCTGCTAGTTCTGTTTCCAGTTCTGGTCATTTGCTCAGCCTCACTACACTTTAGTTCTGCCTGTGTCTATAACTCAGAAAGGTGATGCCTTGTAGGATCTAAACCCACCACCTCCTGCCCTTGTCTGCGAGCGGGAAGACGCTGCTCCCTCTCTTCTGTACCTCAAGCCAGGCTCAGACCACTGACTACCCACTAACCCATCCCACCATGCTTCCTGGAACAGCAGACATGTTCATGGACTGATACCTAGGTAGTTTTGTGGACAGCTGGACTCGTTGCTGATGTGCAGGTGATGGTCTGCAGTGGAGAACCTCAGCTCTGTCTGCTCGGGCAGCGCGTTGGGGATGCTGCCGGAGACGCGGGACAGCAGCAGCGCGTAGCCGGTGTCGGGGCCTCCCAGGCTGAACGTGTACTGGATGTACCTCCTGTTGTCCTTCCAGTCCTGCAGCTCGATCCTTAAGAGGTAGTCTCCTTGGTTGGTGATGGAATGGGTTTTGTTCAGGCCTAGCCAGAACTCCTCTGCAGAGAGGGGGGGAAATAGATGCTGTTAGGACTGAGCTGGGTGTGGAGGCGCTTACAGCATCACCCAGATCCCCAGCCTGTGCCTCTGGGGGCTCTTTCACCTTGAAACCAGCAGTGTTTCAAAAGAGGTGTTCAAATAAGCAGTGCAGTGTCAGAAGCATTGAGATTGTCAGAGGGTGAGGGTCAGGGGACAGAAGTCACTGGGCAGAGTTAGTGGGGAAGGGGTTATGTGACAGACTTTCCCTAAACCCCCATGTTGCTCACGCTGCTGTTAGGTCTGTTTTCACAGGTAACCTGTGGGTTGTATGTGTGAAAATATAGTATTGAAAAGGATTTATTCATTACTTTAATTAAATCAATAATATGAGTCCTGGGGACTGTTGATCTTTTCAGAGGTCTCCTGCTACATTCCTTTTGTTTACCTCTTCTTAATTGCACACTGGTGATCAATAAAAGCAAGAGATATAAATGAGCTGGAGCTTCTCTCTTAACTTTCCCACTGCTTGCAAAACTCTGAGAGGGAGCTCAAGACATTTAAAATGTGTGTAATTGGAACTGTGTGACAAATGAAGCAAATGACATACATAAAACCTAATTGCAATTGTAGTTTTTAAGGAAAGAGCTGCAGAACTAAACTGAGGTTTCAGTACCCTTCTGTACCAAGTGACTTGAACTTCAGAGTTTTTCTTTTGCTAGAATTCCTGATAATTACTTTAATGAGCTTCATAAATTATATTCATTAAGTAGCTTATGATCAGTGCTGCTGGTAGTACTGCCTAGCACAGTAGGCAGTTGCCACATGTAGAAATACCATAGCTGACTGAGTGCCATACATGCAGGTGGCATTTGAAGTAATAGAAGACAAGATGGTTGAGTCAAATACTCCCACAATTTATAGGTGAGGAGCAGTAGCCTGATTTTATCACCTCAGAATATGCAGCCTAGAACTGAGCAGGACCTAGCTGAGAGTGGTGCAGTCCTCTGCAAAACCCCTCTGACTCTGAAAAGATGTGGCTCTGTGTTGGTGTAGTGTGGGGGAATTGGAGACCAGTCAATGTAATCACACAAACTGTAGAGGTAAAAAGTCTACTTCAGTTGGGAGCTCCTGCCCCAAAATGTGGGTAAAGTTGAGTTATCCCAGCTCTTTATTGTAAAAGAGGTGGAAGTCAGTCAGTACTGCTGCCCACATGATGAGTTTTGATATGTTCTATCCCTAGAAAGCCAAACATTTTCTGAACAAAAGCAGGCTCATCTCCTTGCACTAGAGGAACAGGGAAAATGTGTTTGATGGGGCAGCTGTTGGGCAGCACTTGGTGCTACAGGTTATTTGGAGTTGATGATTAACAGGGGAATGTGGGTGTTTCCTCACCCTATCCAGCCATGGTGGGGATTGGCCACTGGGAGAAGCTGGAGGTGCTTGTGCAGGGCAGCACAGGCAGCCTTGGGCTCTCCTGAGTGAGGAAAATTTTCCTGGTGGGAAAAATAGCCTTGCAGTTGTAAGGGAAACAGGCTTGCCAGAAAAGTTGGGAGAAAGCAGGGACAGCAACCTTAGGAGGTTTTGTCTTTCTGTGTATTTTAAAGGCTTTGGGAGGTGCTTTTGTAAATAGTAAACCCTGCTAATTAAAATAGCATTTAAAGTGTTCTAAACACATGTTTGAAGGTGTGTCTTTCAGAATTCTACTGGGTTGTTTCCTGGTAAGCACTTTCTGGTGTTACTAACTGGGAAAGCTCTTCAGGTTTGATTGCAGGTTTCGTCTGCTCTCATCTGAACACCTTTCAGTAAGAAGCTTGAGCTTCTCAAATCAACTGATACAAAGAAAAGACAGAAAAGGGCATTGTTACCATTGAGGTCACCAAAGCCATTGGTATAGGCATCCCAGGTTTGGTTGAAATCTAGTGATCCATCCACTCTGTTCTGGATTACGGTCCAGGAGCTGCCTGCAAAGGGAAGGGGAAATAAGTCACAGTCCTGGCTGAAGTCTTGAAAGCATTAGAGAGTTGGAAAGTAAGTAACTGAGGCCACAAGCTGCTGACCTAGGGATGGCACTGACCTCTGTGAGCTCAGTCTCCACCAGGGTGAGGAGGAAAATGGGTTTGCACTGAATGGTTTACACTTGCTCTTCATTTTGCAGCAGAGCTGAGTGCAGTGTCCTGGATTGTACAGCCTCTCGGCTGTACTGAGAGTGGGTGCCCAACTCCTTGTGGCCTTGGCCTTATTAGCTGCCCACAAGTGTGCTCAGGGTGCTCCAGTTTTGAGGCAGGGTGGGCTAGCCCAGAAAGAAATTCAAGTGAGCCCAGCTGAGCAAACAGAACTCGGGGTCACCCGAGTGTCTCCTGCCACACTCAGGGTGGCTCAGCTCACTGGAGTGACTTTAAGCTGCCTTAACTGGGTTTCATTTGTTTGTGAGGGCTGAGAGACACAAACAGAGAGAAAATGATAAAGAAGAGATATGAAATGATCCAGCTGTTTGATCAGGTGCTCAAACTTCCTCTGCTGATAGCACCTGACCGTGGGGAGCCACTGGAGGCCGTGCCCACAGCAGGGCTGTGCTGGGGGCTTTCTCCTGACCAGGTCATGACACCCTCATCTTACCAGTTTCAACAAATGTAAGCAAAAGAGGTTTTTTGCAGAGGGCAGCCCCGTGCCAGTCTGTTGACACATCAAACAAATGCCATGGCCCTGCCACATTTGCCTCAGTGTGTTCCCACAGCAGCACTGCAGGGTGCTGCATTGTGGGGGTCAAAAAAAACCAGAGAAGGGTGAACTGGCCAAACTGGGCAGTAGCAAAAGGAACAGAGAAATGGGTTTCTAGGGATAAAGTTTGACTTGGTGCTGTGCATTTTGGGCTGTGACAGTTCTGCACCTATATGATACATGGGTACTGATTCACTCAGACATGACACAGGAATCCTGTCTCCAGGACTCACCTTTTTGGGTTGGTTTGGTATGTCCAAATCACACAAAAAAATTAACTCTTGTTAATGAAAAAAATTTTGCTAAGATATTTTCTACTTACTCTTTGCTTTTATTTGTAAAAGCCATTCATGGCTGCAATATACTGGCTTTTGGAATTGCCATTTCATTATCTATAGCTAAAGAAGCTTGGGGTTTTTTTTAATATACTAAATATACTTTTAATATACTTACATGTATAATATAATTCTGATTTTTTTTAATATAACTATTTTTTTAATATACTTAATATACTTTTAATATACTTTATGTCATGTGATTGAAAGTCCTTTCCTCAGTATAAACAAAAGGTGAGCAAAGCAGTGTTAAGGAGACTTCAGGATAAGTGAAACCTGAGCTCAGAGCAGAGGCAGGCCAGGAAGAGAAGTCAGGAGGACACATAAATTGTGACAGGTTTTGGTTTGGGATGAGACACGGGGTTTTTTAGCTTAAAAGAAACTACTTCTTTGAGAACTAGAGTGTTGCTAGCACAGCTGTCTTACCAAATTTCATTTCACAGTAGACATCAAAAGCCTCTGAGCCATTGGGTTTAATAGTGTAAACTCCACTGGAGCGCATGCCACTGTTGTAGAGGGCAGTGCAGTCAGGAGCAGCTCCTAGGAAAGCAAACAGCAGACACTTAAAATCCTGCTTTGCACGTGGTAAGTTCTAATCCACCTTTGGAACTTGAATTTATGGGGTAGAACCAAAATGCAAACTAGAATAATTTTACTGGTCATTTTATTTTACAATACGTGCCTTGAAGTGGATGAGCTGCTTGGGGCTCAGTAGTGCAGCTGCCAGGTTTGTAGGTAGGTTGCACCAACTATAGATTTTAAGTCAGGCAAGGTTTCCAGTTGGGTAATTTGGGAATTTTAAGTTAGGCAATGTTGCCATTTGGGTAATTTGGGAAAGTTTGTAAGGCCTCAGACTAGACTCTGGCACATGGACTTTCCTACCCCTTGTAAAGTTCCCTGTAAATGCCATTCCCATTCCTGCAGTTCAAAAATGCCTCTCAACTTTGAAGAAAGCTCTTCCTAATCTTCTAATTAGCCAGGGTGAAAGAAATGAGCTTTCTATTCCTGTTCCCCAAGACAGGCATTGCCAGTGCCAGAGGTGCCAGTAGAAGGATGCTCACATTTCCCAGAGGTGAAGGGAGGCTGTGCATTGAGGACAGGGTTACTACATTTTTGGGCTTCATTCATGCCACCCCAGAGACAAGCACGTGTACAGTGGGTTATTGATTTTCCCAAAGCAGGATCCCTGGCTTCTCCCCACAGCACAGGAATCTTTGGCTTTTAGCCACTGGCTGTCACAAGCCAAGGTGGGATTTCCATGCTGCGGGTGCAGAGAAGGTCTCACCTCTAGCCATGGATGGTGCAGCTGCAGCTCTGTGCAGGGGAAGGGGGGTGGCCTCTGCCTCACTTTGCTCCCCCAGGAAGGAGTTCTCTGCCAGTTCCTGCAGCTCGATGTGGTTGAGCTGAAAGAACCATAATTACAGGCTGTTAATTTCCCAAGGCTCTGCAGTGATGAGATTCATGTGTCAAACTCAACGGTGTCACGCAGAGAGGAATTTCTCTGGTGAATGTAATCCTTTAGAACACCCCATTTACACCAGAAAAATCACTTCAGAACCTCACTGGTGGATTTCAGTTTCATGAATGTCAGCTCTGCCACTGCTCAAACAAGGTAGGATTCATGAGGTGAGTAAATGACCCGTTCTCATGAGGTGCACCTTAATGGGCAAACAGATTTAACTGATTTCCTCAGGTGACATCACTTGGACAAATAATAGCAACATCTAAAGAGCACAGAACCCACAGCTCCTTAGGCCAAAATGCATTTTCCATTTATAGCCTCCTCTCAGGAATAAATTAAATATGAGTGTGTCAGTTATACCCTGTGTTAGTGACACATGTTGAACTGCAGAAGGTGGCTCCCTATTGGACTGAATATTTGAAGAGAAAGAGGTAGGAAGTAATGCTACTAATGATACTTAGAAGACCAGTGGAATAACAAGAATATGATGGATAATAAGTAGGGAAAAAAAAAAAAAGGAAAAGAAAATTAGCAGTCAGAAAACACAGCAGCTTGGTGTTCACAGACAGTATTTCAAAGGTGTATGGTCACTGTGTGAATTGCAGAATCCCAGCATGGTGTTCAGTTGGAAAAGACCTCTGGAGATCTTTTCATCCCACCCTCCCTGCTCCATCCAGCAGGGTCACCCTGAGCAGGGCCCAGCAGTGCAGTGTCCAGGTGGGTTTGGAATCTCCCAGAGGAGACTCAGCAACCTCTCTGGGCAGCCTGGGCCAGGCTCTGACACCCTCACAACAAAGAACTTTCTCCTGCTCAGATGGAACCTCCTGGATTCCAGTTGGTGCCCTTTGTCCTGTCACTGACCAGAGTCTGGCCCCATCCTCTTGCCCCCCTGGGGCCCTTTTTGTTGTGCCCTGGCCATAGCCCTATGCCTGGCATCATGTCAGTCTCACCTCAAAAGGTGCTTGTTTGCAGTCAGAGTTGTTCATATCCTCCTCTCCACCCCCAGTGTGCAAACAAGAGGGATGACTGACCCAAGTGAAGGGTTGGGCCTTTGACTCCTTCAGTGTTAGGAGAGGTGACAGATTCTGAAAGAAGAGATGGTTTTTCCTGTACCTTGTCCTCCAGCTCCAGTATCTGGTTGTGCTGTCTGTCAAGTTGTACATGTTGGTCCTCTACGATTTTGAGAAGTTGCTTGATGTCATTGTCCTGCTGCTCCACAAAAGCCTGAGCACGGGGAGGGATGGAAAAGAGGTTTTTAGAAGCAGCAGAAAACCTTCACTGTGGCACTGACTTCATAACTCATGTCATGGGGCCAGTTCTGAGAGGTACAAACCATTTAACATCACTTTTTGTTTTCCAAAAAGTTGCCTGTTTGGCCTCAGAAGGGGCAAATTTTTTTTCCTCTGATGTGAACACCCTTTTTGTTGGTGTTTTTGTTGGTTTGGTTTGTTTTCTTTTGAGACAAACTACAGGCAGCTTTGTAGCCCTTCTGTGTTGTTGCTGTTTTGCTTCTATTTACATGTGTAGAGCAATAATATAGTTGGAATTACATTACAAAATTGGCCCTTCATTCAAACTAAATATATTCCACTGATCAAAAAAGGGATCAGTTCTCAGCATTTAGGGTGTTAGTGACAGATTTGGATTAATCTTTCTGCTTTGACACACAGACATCCATCGTGACATCATCCTCCATGACAACATACAAACCTATGGGCTTGGTCCTCACATCATTTTCCTGACTGCACTAAGTTTATCATTAATATTATTACAGAATTTCTTAAAACTGATTTGCAAAAAAACCCCCAAAACTGAATAAGATATAAGAGCCTTATAATGTCATAATTTTCTTACTGATTTCAGTGGCAATTTTGCTGCAAAATAAACATGTCAGGTGAAGACACTGACTCTTTCTAAGAGCATAATAATCAATCTAAGAGATGTAATAAATTTAAGTAATAAATTTAAGGAAATCTAAGACATTTGCTTATATAAATAGAAGAGATTTATTGCTTAAAATCCACCATAGTCCTAGAGCAAAGGGGAAGGGGAAAGCTGAGCTTCCCTTGCCTAACTACCCATAGTGGCATTACAGTTCACTTTGGCTTTGTGTGGCAGGGGCTGTCCCAAGTCTACTTACTTTGAGTGATGAAATCTCCTTTGTGTCTTGTGTCGAGGGCTGGGTAATGGCCAGTTTGGTGACTTTGTCTTCCAGTCCCCATACTTTCTCTTGCAGCTGGATTTTGTTTAGTATGAGGTCTTCAATCTTTGAGTTCATCTCCTGCGAGAGATTCTTTATCTCTTCGTTGTTGATTTGCAGTCTGGCCGTGGTTTGTCTGAGCTGTTCCTCCTCTTCTTTGATTTCACTAGTTTGCAGTGAGAGCTCATAAAAAGACCTATCAAAAATGTAAAGCTTCTGAAAGATGTCATTCATCTGCCCCTTTGTCTTGTGGACAAAGTCTTTCAGACCATGCCCGAGCTGGAGGAGTCCATTGGCCAAGATTCGGACGTCATCCAACATGGCAAATCTTGATTTAGTCTCTGGAGGTGCAGCAGAATCCAAGGAGGAATAATCCTTCTCAGCTCCAGCTGACAGAGCAAGGGGGGAAATGTATAAAAAGACTAGGATGATTTTCATGTTTTCTGCTCCTGATACACCTCTTTGGTCGTTCAGGATGCAGAGACTCTTGCTACAAACAGTTTTTCCTGGGTGACTGTTGTGGGTTGAAGAATTTCATCTATTTATACTCCTCTTCATTTTAAGGGGGCAGAGCAGCGAGTTGATCATTAAGCTGGGTACATCTGAACGAATGTAACCCCTCTTGAATGTAGGTTGATATCTGGGAAGATAAAACTGTGAGACAGTCACGTTGCTGATTAAACTGGTTCTGAACTTTTCCATCTGCCAGACCTTCTGGTATCAAATGTTACTGATGACATAGCATTTTTCACACAGGGCTTTTTAATGGATTCATTTGGGGTCGTAATCTTGATGAGGGCCTAAATTGCTTCTTGTTTGTCTTCTATGATTCCTTTTATTGCCTCTGCAGTAGAAAAGGGTTTACCATACTTAAGAGCACTGGGTGCTGTATTTCAGGTTGTGCAGCATCTTGGTAAGCTGTGGAAGGGCAAAATATTCCCAGATGATTCACACACCTTGGTTTTCATCTTGGACGATTTTCTGGTGTAACTCATTGTGCTGCAGTGGATTTACTTGTCATCCAGTTCAGATTAAGTGAGAAAGAGGGAATTAGGTCCAGAAATTGCCTGGATGTGATTCTACTATGTTAAGGTTTGTGCAGTAATTTAAACCATATAAAACTCATTTTTTAAGAGCTTCTTTCCAGGGGTGGGTGAGATAAATAATACCTCACTTACATTTCTCACCTTACCATTCTCTTTACTGTTTAAGATTCACCCTACATAAAGCAAGTCTACAAGTACTCTGAAATGAATGTCCTGTCCTGCAGTGGGTCTCTGCATGGAAGCATGTATGTTTTTTGAGTAGTATTGCAGTAGGAATGAAAGGCATTTTTCTTTCTGGAGTCACTCATAGCAATTTGAGAAATCGGAATCAATTCTCATAGTCTGTACTTTGAGGGTTTGGGTTTTTTTCTGCTCAGTTCTTTTATGTTTAGTAATTCTTCCCCTGGACTTTCTGTTGCTGTTGTTCATGTACATATGATATGAAATAAGTTAATTTTCAGTATATTTTTTTCTGTACTTCATTGTACTTTTTAAGATCATTTTCTATCTCATACATTGTACTTCCTATGTGATGAAGAGTGGTTAATATGCAGGTAACCTTCCCACCTATAATTAACTAAAGTGAAAGTGAAAATATATATAAGATCTCCAGTAAACTGGTGAAATATAATGGGAGATGGCTACACATGGATCAGATTTCCAGTTGTGTTTAATTACAATTCTACTAGCTCAGTTGCTTTTTCAAACATGATGAGGACAAAGCCAAAGATCTTTTCTATTGGTAAGCCTACAGTAACAGGC